>APFE031323347.1:6948-17754 GCA_000404065.3 Pinus taeda | reverse complement strand
ATTTTAATGGACGAGGAGCTTCAATATTTTATATCATGGAATGGCGAAAAGGACACAAATAGTTCAGCTGAAGCAAGGGCTCTAGCGGGCCTCCTTGCTTTCTGCATCTACTTTGATATACAGGCTATTTCTATCTTTGGTGATTCCAAAACAGTGATTGACCATGTTAATGGAACCTGTCACATAAAGAACCCACACCTCATAGGGTGGATGGACAAGATTATGTTCTTTTGGGGACTATTGAGAGGTAGCACCATTCAACACATTTTTCGGGCTCAGAATCAACAAGCGGACAACCTGTCTAAGGAGGGCCTGCTCTTGGATCCTGGTGCCTAGTCTATGAAGGTTACACATGGAGAATGTTCGTGCTTCATTCAGGATTTCTTTATCTTTGGTTCTTGATTTCGCTTCGCTTCTTCTCTTTCACATCTTTTTGTCTTAATACATGTATATGATAGATTTTGTGGATGTCCAACTTTCCTGATTTTCCTTCGCTTTTTCTCTTTTTCATCTTTTGTCTTAATACATGTATATGACAGGTTTTGTGGAGGTCATGTTTTCCAGAATTTAGATCTTTTTCTTTCAATTTCCATGCATGAGATGCATGTATTTTGATGCACATATGTTGGGTATTTGTTGGGTATATGCCTCTCATGTAATGTTTTTCTGGAACAACTCAGGTGTTTTTTCTTATTCACAAGGGAACTCTACCTACAATTTATGCTTTCATTATCAAGATACTTACACTTCTAAGAGCGGATTTCTGTAACTATCTAGATCTATTATATATTCTCAATATAATACAATGCTGCTTTTTCTCTCCGAAGAAAAAAAAAAAAAAAAAAAACCAACTCATTTATATATAATTTTTTCTATTTATATTTAAATTCGAAAATTATGAATATGCTAAAATTAATTTGTCATTCATGGCATAGCATGTTAAATTTGTGGGACAAAATATAAAGATTTTGATTTATGTTGGTTTAGAAAAAATAAAATTTCCAAATATATGAATGTTGAGATTAGGATGAATTAATTTATTATTTATTATTGATTTCGTAAATGTTAATTTTTTTTAGAAATTTGTAAAGATGACGAAGTGAGCATTTAAGTTCAATATATTAAATTTAAAAAATGTATAAATTATTTTAAAAAAATATTAAAAGATTGAATTAATTTATTATTTAATTAATATAAAAATAATTTTGTTAAAATTATATATTTTTTTGTTATATAATTTGAATGAATTTATAATTATTTTTGTTGGGTATTTGGTTAGTTTTGTTATGAAAATGTGTGATTTGAATTTTCAGAACATTTTTTTGGTTTTTTAATAAGATATTTCTCAAAATAAAAATCAACATATTCATTTCACTAGTAGATGGTGTATGTTTATAGAAATCAAAATATGGATGTTGGTTTAAATATAGATATTACATAAAAATGATATGCTTATGAACACATAATGTTAACCATAAAATATGAATGTTTGTTGTTTGTTGTTTGTTTTTTTGTTTTTGGTAAATTTCAACACTTTTTGTTCAATATCAAATACCAAAAATTACATCGCTACCATTTCCATGCTCGCATACCCATAAAACCAATATCTCCCATATCAAATAGAGATCATAGCAAAATATGCTCATTTGTGTAGTGAAACAAAGCTCTAGGTGAATTAAAGCTCATATATACCTTTAAACATTGAATCAAATAAGGCATAAGAGCAGGGTAACTATAACCACCAAGTATTTATCTAAGAGCTATGAATAACAAAGTAGATGTGCAACATGAGTTTGAAAACATTGTTCAATGTTAACTCCAAACCTTTGTAACCATTTCTTCTAAAAACACAATTGTACTTTCCTCCATAAAGACCAGAAAGCATCCATTATGTGAACAAAACCAAAAGGGAAGCAACATGCCATTCAGAATGCAAGAAGCTCTAGAGTTGTGGAGCTAAGAGTAGACAATACACAACAATGTCCTCCAAAAACATGAACATGGTAGTTTCCTTCAAGAGAGGAGCCAATGAACAATGATATGTAAGTACACCAAGCATAAGAGAGGCATAAACAACCATAAATGTGCCATAGTATGCATGAATGAGACCCAAGAGAAGATGTGTAGTCTCACCAGAAAACACTAAATATGTTTCATCCATAGTATGGACCATAAAAACCATTGTACCAAAAGATATAGAAATTATATCTCCATCATGAGAATGTTTCCCAAAAGCAAATATCCATGTACCTGAATTACTAGAAAGATAATAATAATAATAATAAAGGCTTAAGGCTCTCCAAGAGAATAACAAAACAACCACAAGACCCACTTCGCCTCTGTGATATCCATAGGATAATAAGAAAAATAGTCCTTCATTATATACTTCAGACCAAAATAAGAAAAGGACCACCTAGAAGAAACCAGACATGAAGGACACATGCAAAATTGATGACAAAATACCCGAAATCACTTTTTTAGTCATGTTAAGAGGAAATTAGAGTAGGTATCTCAACATTATTAGTTGAAGGATCACTGGGATCACCATAGGAAGAATCACCCACGAAGAAGATTTCTACACAAACCAAGTGAGGGTCTAGATTATCTAGGTAGAATCTTTTATTACCGAGCATATGTTTAAAGTCCTCTAAAGAAGAGGAACCATTGTATTTTTTCACTTTTTTATCTTTAAAATAAGACGCAACAAGGTAGCCATTTGTTGATATAATTCCAGTGAATTCATAAAATGAATTCGCCTTTTCCTAAATCTAATAGGATCCATTTCATATCTTCCCGCACCAACTCAGAGTCTAGTGATAAGGAAAATCCTCTGCCTCTTTATTCTCTAGCAATAAATTTCCTTTCTCACTTCCCAAGGAACAACATCAAAGGAGGTAGCAACAAATTCATAGGAAAAAGTACGAACCCTTTTTTGCCCAATTCTATCTCCACCACCCCTCCTATTACTCATTTGTTGTCTAAGAGGCATGAGTACATTTGAAAGTGAACACCGAGGAAAAACACTGACATAACTTCTACCTATAAAGCAAGCATACAGACGATACAGAGAACCCTAAACTCTTGAGCTAAAGACAATTAAATAATCACCTAATTTCCAAAGTACATGAGAATAACCCAAAATGTTTTCAAATTCACCATATCTCAGGGTCATTACAAAACCTAGAAACAACCCGTGAAACTCCTTTATACAAATACTTGACACAAAGAAACTATGACAAAGCCCTAAACCCTAAAAACTACCAATAAGTGCACGATTCATGGTAAATTGACCAAAATGAAATTGAATAAATAAATTGAATTCTAAAGCTACAATTAGAAATGTTAAATTTTTCAGAGACATAAAATATGGACAACGCTCCCAAATAATAGTAATATCCCACAAGGCTTGGCAATTTTTGGAGGCGAACGGATATGTAGACGCAGTGGCTAGGGTTTCCACAACGAGTAGAGTTCGATTCTAATGGAGAGTAGCAGGGGAGGGAGCTCGGCTCCCTCCTACAAAGATGCAATGACCAGCAGAAGTAAATCACCAACTGGAAATAGTAAAGGCAATATGAACTACAAAAACAGGGACAATGAAAAGGAAATAGATGGGATCAGAACAAAAGAAAACAGTAGCACAAAGGACAAAGAGGAAGAAGACAAAAGTCTGGGTTCAAGAGACAAAAAACAAAAAGGACCTTGCAAACCAAAAGTAGAAATCACTCCTCGAGTAATATTAAATGATCCTACTCTGTAGGAGCACAGGGAACATATGGGAACCTATGCCATTATCTGTAAATTCATGGGAATATGGCCCACTGAAAAGGCTTTATAGACGTGGATCAAGTATCATTGGAAGCCCAAAGGAAGCATTGACCTACATCTTGGGTCAAAAGGATTCTTCACAGTAGTGTTCTCTAACATCGAAGATAAAGACAGAATTTTTGAAGGAGGACCCTATTTTTTGCTGCAGCTGGTCTTTATATGAGACCTTGGAGAATGAACTTTGTCCCAGAGAGGGAAACTTTCTCTTCGGTTCTTGTGTGGGTAAGGCTCTACTCTCTACCTCTTGATTATTGACAAACAGAATCGTTGGCTGCCATTGGCAATAAACTAGGACACTTTGTTAAAGCTTCTGAAGCCACAAGAAGGGGAAAATATACCTCCTTTTCTAGGATATGTGTGGAAATGGATCTATCAGGAGCACTTCCGGATGAAGTTATCCTGGAAGTTTTTGATGAGTAGTGGGTGCAGATGGTAGATTACGAACATATCCCTTTCAGATGTCGAAGATGCCATGAACATGGGCATTTGTTAAGAAACTGCCCTCTCAGCAAAGAAGATAACAAAGAAAAACCTAATACAACGAAGGACACTGAAAGCTTTCAGAAAGTGGCTAGTAGAGGAAGGGGAGGAAAAAAGGGATCAAAGCAAAAACACACTGAGGGGCAAAAGGGTAGTCAGAATAAGTTTCAAGTGCTAGAAGAGCTTGAAGAAATCACAAGAGAGAATCAGTATCAGAAGGAAGATGCTAAAGAAAAAGAAAAAAAAGAGGACAAAAATCATTCTCCAGACATTGACTCTCAAAAAGAAGCCATGAGAAGTGAAACAAAAATGGAAATGGACTAAGAAATGACCCAAAGTGAAACAGATCTAGAAGATCACGAACTACAAGAAATTCTTGACAAGGAAAACTTGGATCTGGAAGGATTCCTGATGCAAGGAACCAAAGGAGGAATAGATTCTCTACCTCAAGAAGAATGCAATAGAATACAGCAGTTGTTTTTATGGAAAACTCGGGAACAAGGATTGGACAAGGGTAAAAACATCCACAAACAGGAGCACAGAGGGGTGAAAACAATGAAATTAAATCCAAGATTAGCCACCAGAAATCCAGGAAAGAAGAGAGGCAGCAAAAAACAAAATGAACTCCTGATGGAGTGTGGGAAGCTAATGATAGATTCGGGTAAGATGAAAGATCTAACCAGTTACTTCTTTACAAATCTTTAAGTATGAAGTTCATATCATGGAATATCAGAGGTCTAGGTAGTAAAAGAAAATAAAGAATGCTAAGTAACAGAATGACACTAGCAATGCCGGGCATAATCTTCATTCAAGAAACAAAATGATCCATTCAGAAAATAAAACAAATCATAGCAAATGGCTCAGTAAATTTGAGTTTCTAGAAATCAAAGCCGAGAACACAGCTGGAGGCATTCTCACTCTTTGGAACCCCCAAAAGGTCACCATTGTAGATGCAAAGGCAACGAGAAATTACTTATCAGCTATCATTCAACCAATGGGGATGTCTGAGACCTTCCTGGTTACGAATGTCTATGGTCCACATAGAATAGATGAGAAGCTTAGATTTCTAAACTCCCTAGCAGATCTCAGAAGCAGACATAAAGAAATCCCTTGGGTCATTGGAGGAGACTTTAACATGATTAAATCTCTTTCGGAAAAAAAGGAGGCACCAGATTCCTCAGTAGAAATTTAGTAAGATTCCATTCTTTCACAGAATACATGGAAATGGTTGACTCTGAAATGCATAACGGTCTTTTTACTTGGAACAACAAAAGAGGAGGTAATACTTAGGTTGCCTCCAAGTTAGACAGATTTTTTTTATTTCCGAGAAGCTAATGCTCACAAATACAGAAATATCTGCAAGTATTCTCCCTTTTGGAGGCTCTGATCACTGGCCGATTCAATTAGAAATCAAGGGAATTGATGCTCCTAGGAACAGACCGTTCAGATTTGAGAATATCTGGCTCTCCCACCCAGATTTCATTAGCAAAATTGAAGAATGGTGGTCCGAAGATCTACAGGTTTAGGGCACCAAAATGTTCCTCCTCCATAAAAGACTAAAGCACATAAAAATCAAACTCAAAGAATGGAACAAGAAGGATTTTGGTAACATTTTTGTAAACAAAAAATCAGTAGAGATCAAAATGCAGGAACTAAACCAAGCAATGATCACAGATGGTTTTGATAAAACAAAAAATGAGCAAGCTGACAAACACAACCTTGATTGGGAGAATTTATGCAAACAGGAGGAAATCTTTTGGAGACAAAATTCTAGAGTTCAATGGCTCAAAGAAGGTCAACGAAACACTAGATTTTTCCACCGTTCCACCATATCCAACAAAAATCACAATAGAATCTCCTCAATATTGAATGAAGATGGGGAGCTTCAGACCTCTCACAAGGATATTGAAGCTGTGATGGTTCAACATTTCAGAGGCATCACTAATTAAAATAATCTAGACAAAGACCAACACATCAGGGAAATTATAAATAATATTCCCATGATGGTGTCTAGAGAAGATAACTTTAACCTGAACAAACCAGTAACCGAAGCAGAGCTCAACATTGTTATCAAAGAAATGCAGAATGGCAAAGCTCTTGGTCCAAATGGTTTTAATGTTGAATTCTTAAAAGCCTGTTGGAATGTTGTCAAACATGATATTTTGGATGTGGTAGAGGACTCCAGAAGAAGCAGATCCATTCTGAAATCCCTCAACACCTCCTTCATCTCCCTGAACCCCAAACAAGACTCAGCCCTGACTCTTGATAAGTTCAGACCCATTGCTTTATGCAATGTAGTTTACAAAATTATTTCCAAGATCTTGGCCAACAGACTCATACCTCTTCTTCCTTCTTTGATTTCTGGGGAACAGTCTGGCTATGTTGAAGGAAGGCAAATACTCGATAATATTATTCAGGCCCATGAGGTTGTTCAATCACTCACTAGCAAAAGGCAGGCTGGTATGATCATACAATTAGACATTGCAAAAGCGTATGACAAGGTCAACTGGATTTACATCAAAAAGGTCCTTTCTGCTTTTGGGTTTGATCATGACTGGATCAGATGGGTTATGGCATTGGTTACTTCACCTAGCTTTTCAATTCTGGTGAATGGCTCGTCCTCAGAGATCTTCACTCCTTCCAGAGGCCTCAAGCAAGGAGACCCACTCTCTCCCTTTATTTTTATCCTCATGATGGAAGGATTGGGCAGAACCATTAAAAATGCTAAAGTCTCAGGAAAGATCAAGGGCCTCCAATTAACAGAGAATGACCAAGCCTTGACTCATCAACAATTTATGGATGACACCATGCTGCAGGGTATCCCCATAGTGAAGGAAGCTATAACGTATAAAAAAATCTTAAATGACTTCGCCTCAGCTTCAGGTATGGAAGTCAATCTCTCCAAATCAATTTTTTTTCTTAAACACTAACATTGTTATTCAAAGGAACATCTCTAGAATTCTGGGCTTCCAAAGGAAGGCCCTCCCTTCTAGGTATTTGGGAATCCCTCTTACGGATAAACCAATGCACAAAAGTATCTGGGAATTGGTGCTCAACAAGATGCAAGAGAAGATCAAAATATGGACTTTCAGAGTGTTGAACCTTGCTGGCAGGTTGATTTTGACGAAGGCAGTTCTTCAATCTATCCCTATTTTCTTTTTATCAGCCCTGCCAGCTCCCAAAGGGGTCTTACAGCAATTCAGGAACATTCAGAGAGACTTTCTTTGGGGCAAGGAGGAAACCAGAAAGAAATGGGCCCTTGTTTCTTGGGATAAAATCTATAAACCCAAAATTCATGGAGGCCTTGGCTTAGATGATCAAGAGATTCTAAGTAATGTTTTAGGAGCCAAACTCTGGTGGAGATGGGTTAAAGAACCAGGAGTGCAATGGGCTAAAACCTGGAAAGAAAAATATGCAAGCTCCTGGTAACCAAGTGATCTTATCAGAACGTCAGGGAACATAAAAGGCTCTCACATTTGGAATAAAGCCTGGGATAACAGAAGCCTAGTACAAGACAACAGCTTCTGGGAAATCATAGCAGGAGAACAAGCTCTCTTCTGGGAAGATAAATGGAAACAAGAACCAATGTTGTTAAGGGAGGACTTTATGAGCATCAAGCATGAAACTGATTTCAAAGGACTAACAAAAGTTAGGGATTTCTGGAATCTTCCTCATAACACTGAGAAATGGAGAAGCTGGAGGATAATAGAATGCAAAGGGGACGACCCCATAAAAGCAAAAATAGAATAACTCATGAAAATATTAGAACAAAGGAAGATCTTGGTTACAGATGGGCAGGATCAGTTAAGATGGGGCCAAAACAAAGAAGGCATATTTAATATCAAGGAAGCAAAAAGAATAACCCTTAACCTAGATCCTTGTGTTTTGGCTAAGTCATGGCAAAAACTTTGGAGCCACCAAGGATGGATGAAAATCAAACTGTTTATGTGGTTAGTTCATCACAAGAAAATATTAACTTGGGAAAACATTTAGAAGAGGGGGGTTATGGGGCCTTCTAGATGCCAATTATGTGAGGCTCAAGAGGAGACAATGGAGCATATTCTCAACAATTGCACCTACACTACCTGGTTGTGGGATGCTTTCAACATCATTTTTCAATAGACGGACAGAGACAAAGGTAGCATTATTAACACCCTAAACAAGTGGAGAAAAAACTTTTCAGAGTATGAGATCCTTAATTTGGCCCGGACCTTTACACCAAACTTTATTATCTGGAATGTTTGGAAGGAAAGGAATAAAATAATTTTCAAGGATGAAAAACTAGTCCTCTTTGCCTGATGGAATTGATCTTAAAGCAGATAAAGGAGACCGTTTCCACCACTATGCACAGTTACCCCTTGAATCCTCCCACTACGCTTGAATTGAGAACTCTCAAGCAGCTGGGAATGCATGAGATCATCCATAATGGTCTTAGAAAAAAAGAAAGAGTGATGGAAAGTGAAAAGGAGTTTTGTCATCCTCCACCAAAAGGTTATCTGAAATGCAACATTGATGGGGCTTCAAAAAGCAACCCGGGGACAACAGGTTATGGAGGTGTGTTAAGAGATGAAGAAGGAAAAATAATTTTCACTTTCCACTGTCATTTAGGCAAAGCCACCAACAACATGGCTGAATTAATGGCTTTGGAACAATGTCTAGAGCTTCTTAAACTAAATCACAGTTCAAATGTCCTCATCAAAGCAGACTCCGAGATTTCTATAAATGCAATTAAGAAGATTAGCTATGCAATAACGCCTGAAAGGGTCTCAAAACAATGGAGACTTATATAAGTGTACCAGAGAATCCAAAAACATCTCCAGAGTCTACGAATGGTTAGCTTCAATCATGTTCGGAGGAAGGCCAATAAACTTGCAGATCTCTTAGCCAACCAAGGAGTGAGTAATCCATATTGCAGGATCGAAATGAAATGGCAGGAGATGCCTCCAAGCAGGCTAAAATCTCTCTGTGATGCTCAAGCTGCAGAGGACAAGGAAATTTGTTATCATTGGGCACGAGGGGCAGACTATGATTAAATCTCTTTATGCCTGTTCATACTCTTTATGGTGGTCAGCTCCTTGAAAAAGGGCTTACTCTACATTTTGAATGATTTTTCATTTATATACCCATTTAACATTTATCTTAACAATTTGTTCTTTTTTATATTAATTTTTTAATTTTAAGATTAAAATAATTTAGTTATTTTTATTTGTTGAAGTATTTGTGATTTGTGAGACTAATCCATGATTTAAAAAGTATGACTTAATTGTACTAGGAATCACACTCATTCTGGCTCACACCAACCCTTACCAATGCAATTTTTTTGGGTTTTTCTATCATAAATTTATAAACTTCATCAACTTACAAAATAAAACCTTAAAAATCCAATAACCCTCATGAAATTTCACATAAATCTAATTAATTGAATCAAGCACAAAATATGTTTAATTATTATTATTTATATAAAAGATATAGTGGTCTAAATCTTTTAGCACCTACATTAATCATTAATGAATCATGTAAACAACCACAAATGGTTATCGCAAAGATTCAAGGATACTTTCTTTCTATGAAAGTCCATGGATGACATGTAAAATATATGCTCAGATCATCATAGTAATATAAATGACAATGATGGTGGAAGAGACAAAGATGTTGAAAGAATATGATATGACCATGTGCATACTTATTTGTTTAATGTAGTATGTCTTATATAAAAAGAGGGAAAAGTGGTCGAGGTGTTGAAGTGCTAAAAAATGAAATGGGAAATGCCAAGAATACCTTCATGATCCAAACTATGTATGGAGATATAACATCATTTAATTATAGTCCGTCTTTAGAACATATTACTATTTTATATAAACAATTATTTTGCAATATGGCATGAGAAATGATTGTCCAAGTTACTATACTTTGTATTTGCAAAATTAGGTGGACTTGCACTGAATTTTTATGACAAGGCATGGCCCAAATTTTATATTGCAATAGAAAACATAGTTGCACAGTGTTGTATCTATAAGTGTTCAACAAATTCCATTTCTAGACAAATTTTTTTCCCTCCAATTGTTTTTTACAAGGAAATTGGTAGATATATGATTCATTGGCATTTTGTGGGGGGCAACTTAATTCATCAATTACTTCCCACCATAACTTAAGCAAGACTTTGCATAAGAAAAAAATATAAGAATAAGATGTAAATAAATATACTTACTTCTCGCCATTATTTATGTAGGAGTGAAATTGTAAATGTGTAGACATCCCAATTTATTAGTTCCTTTCAAATCAAGACTATAGGATTCGATTTGCCTATTAATTTAACATTGACCAATGCAAATTATAATGTTTTATGCAATATTTTCTAGAGCATAACTTCTAACTTTAGATTGCATTCTTGTTTTAAATAAATTTTTAATTTTGCATTCAATACATTTACTTATATTTAAAAATTTAACCGTAACAAAAATTTAACTTCTTCCTCTTCAGTCTTCCCAACCCTTATTT
>APFE031323343.1:34685-45820 GCA_000404065.3 Pinus taeda | reverse complement strand
ATACTCAAGAAACTATTAAACCAATAACTTTCTCTTTTCTGGTCCTCCAGATCACACTAGGTGCAAGAGGAGAGCATACTTTGAGAGGTTATCAATTTTCCTTTCTTGAAATTTTCTTGTTTTTATATATTTTTTTTTTTAGAAATTGGCTACCTAATTTCACTTCCCCGACAACGGCACCAATAATGTTTGGTCAATTTAGTGTGATCTAAATTGCTATTTATATTGTCAACCCGGGGTTCGTAGACTGACGAAGTGAGGTGTACTATATGTACTTAGATAACCATTTTCTTAAGTTTTTGTTGTTTTAAGCTTTTTTTAGTTTGTTTTTGGATTTTATTCTTTCCTTAATGTGTGGTGATGAAAGTGAAGTGTGAAGTGTGAATGGTTATGATTTCTATGCTTGAAAGTTGCTCAAAAGAAAGCTTTACAATAACTGAAATAAAACCAATCAAAAAGCGAACTAATGGCAATGGCCCAGTATCCTTGCTGCTGAAAATGAAAAGAAAGCAAAAACTTGGAAAACAACTCAACTAAAGTAAAGCAGCTAACTCACACTACTTGAGATTTTTAGATCTTATGCCCCTTGGCTCAATCTACCTTGGAGGAGTAATCATGAGCTTAACAAGCAATATGATATTTAGCTGTTAAAGAAAATAATTTGCATAAGAAAACTAATCATACTACTTGAATTCTTCAAATCCTTTTCCTCTTAGCTCAATCTACCTTGAGGAAGTATGTATGAACATAACAAGCAATATGATGTTTAACTGTTAAAGAAAATAAATTGCATAAGGAAACTAATCATGCTACTTGAATTCTTCAAATCCTTTTCCTCTTAGCTCAATCTACCTTGAGGAAGTAATTATGAACATAACAAGCAATATGATGACTAAATATAAAAAGAAATTAATCACACTACTTAGACTCCTTTAGTTCTTTACCATACAGCTCAATCTACTTTATGGAAACAACTATGAGTAAGTACTATGGCACTTAAATCACACCACTAATAGTGATATTCTGATCTCCTGCTGATATAGTCATTGACCATAGAAAGAAATCATAAAATTATTAAGTAGTATGACACCTAATTTAGCAGAAAAAAGAAATAAACAAATAACAATTGGAAAAGGACAATGCTGAATGTAAATTGTAGAAAATGAAGATTAGAAAGCAGGATAAGATGATCACATATGCCAAAAGTTATTAAAGAAAACAAAAGATTGCCCGGTTGCCTAAAAGGACCTGCAAAAAGCACTGATCAGTTTGTAAAGACAAAGATGTAAACAACAGAAATCATAAGGCATAACATCTTATGTACAAACTAATGACAAAAGAAAAGCATAAATAAACTAAACAAATACTTTACAGGGCTTTAGTATGCAGGGGCCCTCTAGCACTTCAGCCAATCAAGTGATCACAAAACTATCTTCAAAATAGTCTACTCATGTATTCAAATCAGCAACATGTAAAACAATGGGGTGGTATATCCAACAGGGTGCAGAAATTACATAATAACTCAGAAATTTTATGCAGCAAAAGTCTCTTTACAGCGTTTGGAAACACGTTATTTATAATGTAAAAGTCCTACAGCTAATTAATCAACAATTTAAACTATTAACTGCATGCCATGGACACGTAGATCTCATGAGCCGAGATCTAGTTAACTGTCGTTATGCTTCTTAAATCCTGGAGTGATGGGCTGTTAGATTTGTTGTTCAAACACGATCCTCAGATGAGCTGGAGCCTCTGTGAGCTGGGAACTAAGCCACGTTTCATTCACGTGCCTTTAACAGTAACGTGCCACCGCTGGACTCTTCGGTTGGCCACTTCTTTGACTTGAGTTGACTGCGGCTTCAAAATGATGATTTGGCCGGTTCAAGGGGACACGATCCATGTACATGCCATCTGGAGCTTGCCCATATGGCCCGTACCTTCAGAGGACACCTGGAGCACAACCTTTAACAAAATGGCTGCGGAAACCTGTGCGGGCTGTGGAAACATGTGCTGGCTACGGAAATTGACAAGTTTCCGCAACTGCATGAAAAAAAGACTAAACCAAACAACAAACATCATTATAGTTAGAAAACCATGTAAATAGTCCTTTTTAAACTATAATGTAATGATTCAACCACTAGATGAGTGAAGTGAATGGAGTATGAGGGTTAAGAGGGTGTGTAGGAAGGTGCAAGGTTGAGGCTCAACAAAGATCTGTCAAATCATGTGATGACTTACCATCTCTGGTGTGAATCGAATTCCATTATAGATGATTCAATTCATCTTCGTCTTTTTCAATGCACTTTGATTGGCCTTGCAGCCAAGTGGTACATTGAGTTGCCACGAGACTCTTTTTACAATTTTAGTCAGTTAGCCACTTCCTTCCTTACTCATTTTCAGTTGCTAGTCCGATATGACAATGGAACGGAATTATTAACTTCATTAAAATAGTCGACATCCACATATATTTCATATCATATTCATAAATGGCGACGTCGACGTCGTTTAGTGAAAGTTTTTATCCCAGACCAAATTTTGCCAGAATGGTTTGTAAAATCGTTATTACCTAAAATAACTGAAGATGTAGCCAAGGCAGGAGTAGTTACCGAAGAGCAAGTAATTGCTCAAGCTCAGTACCTTGACTTTGTTTATATGCAGTCAGGTACTTTACACGAGAAAATCCCCGACCTTCCAAAACAAAATCAAATAATTGAACCTCCCTCAGGGTCTCATGCCGTTGACGGTATGATTGGTACTGTTAATACCAAAAGTAAGAGGAAATCCTCCAAGAATTCTTCTCCTATTATAACTTTACTAGATTCCACAAAGGGAGAGTCTTCAACTGAAATTTCTGCCGATGTCCATGTCTTAGAATCATCTACGGCCAAATCAAAATCTGGCGGTAAGAAGAAAGGCAAGAAGAAGAATAAGCAAAACTTGAAGGAGAAATCGGATAAACCTGAATCTACTGACGAGAAACATAAACCTCGCTATCCTTGTCTCATCTGCGATGAGGAGCATTTTACAAGAGATTGTCCACATCGTGCTGAGGTTGTGAAAATCGTCAAAAGTTCTCAAACACCTGCTGTTTTGAAGGATCCTTTTCTGAGTCAAGACAGTAAGATAATAGGTTCTTCCTCTAGTGCCTCGGAAGAGCCCATAATGATGATGTCCCATGTAAGGATTGCGACACGATCGCAAGATTATGGAAGTAAGAGTCCTCTTGGTGGTAAGGAAGCGGAATCTTCTAATTTCAATCCATCAACCTCAGCTCCGCCTGGTTCCGATCTGCTACAGATCGAGAAACCTAATCCAGACTTCATAATCAAACCTCCTGCTAAAGGTATACTTCGAAAGTCAGCTTTCAATCCACATGCGAGAGCTACTCAGAACTATAAAATTGTTGAATATTTAGCTCTTTCCCCTCCAGCAATGTCAGCTTTGGAGGTGCTACAATTGTAGAATTGAGACTTCTGTGATTTGTCATAGTTATAAGGAGAGCTTCAGCGTAAATCTTGTCTAGCACAGCGTAAATTGCTATTGTCGGCTATAGGAGCTATTGATCTTCAGGAATCAAACCTCATAGTCTTCGATTTAGAAAATAGTACACCTCATTTACCTCATCAAATGGCTTTCTAGATTCCAGTGTTAGTCAAAAACAAACCTTGCTTTAGGACTGTGATTGATGAGGGAGCTTCAACGTGTATTATGTCGATATAGTGTTGGAAAGCCCTTGGTTCTCCTACACTTAATCAATCCCCGATGATTCTTAACGCCTTTGATGGCCGAGGGTTTCATCTGTATGGCATTTTGCAGGACTTACCTATGGGGTTTGAAGGAAAAACTGTTAATCTAGATGTGGAGGTGGTTGATGCCCCTCTGGATTACAACCTTCTTTTGGGTCGTAGCTGGTCTTACGCCATGACTACTGTTGTTTCATCGGTCTTTCGGCTTATTAAGTTTCCACATAATGGAAAGATCGTTACAATAGATCAGTTAACTTACTTTTCATCCGACCCATCCTCTGATGAGAGTATTCAACATGTTGGTAAAACCGCTATCCCTTATAAGGATGTTGGGATAGGATTAGTTAAAGATTCTGGTTTACTCGGAACTTTTTCATTTCCTCCTCCCAACATACCGTCTCCTTTCACGTCTGTTCATATGATTTCATCAGAATCCATTGTTCTTGACGATCCTTGGATCGTTCCATTCGATTCCGAGGTGGACTCTTTTGGTGATGCCATGCCTTTGAGTCCCTTTGAAGTTACTTATCAGGCTGTACAATCGTTTTATGACTCAAGTTCAACCAATCTTGATATAGTGAATGTGATTCATGGAGAATCACTTTAAATCTCAACCTCAGATTCGACAACCTTTTCTGAAACTGTTCACACCGATGAGAAAATTCGGGAACTTTTGTCTGTTGATGAGTTACCATGGGAAGATCTTCATCATCGATCTTCATTTTTACCTGAGATTGATCATTTTGAGAATGATTTTTCATCTATTTTTACTGCTGAATATGTCAAAGAACCTCAAAATTCATTGAAACATCCCGATTTTGAACAAAATTTAGCAAATATTTCTCGAATGATTCCTATTGACATTTCAGTCAAAACTGGGATTGTTGAACACATTCACATAGGTGCTTATTGTACGGACACTGAAGTCAAAACATATAAAGCCCTATTTCAAGTATTCCGTGACGTGTTTGCCTGGTCCTCTGAGGAAATGCCAGGAATTGATCCTTCAATTGTTGTTCATGAGATCAAAACTTACCCAGATGCTAAACCCGTCTGGCAACATTTGCGTCAGATACACCCATGAAAAGCTGCCACTATCAAAACAGAAGTTGAGAAATTAATTAAAGCAGGTTTCATTTATCTAATTCCTTTAACGGATTGGGTATCGAATATTGTTCCAGTTACTAAAAAACAAGGGACAATAAGAATATGTATTGACTATAGGGATATTAATCGTGCTTGTCCCAAGGACAATTATCCAACACCATATATCGATCAAATTATCGATGATTGTGTCGGCAGTGAAATTTTCTCCTTTATGGATGGTTTTTCTGGCTACAATCAAATTAACATTCTACCTGCCGATCAACCAAAAATGACATTCATTTGTCCATGGGGGACTTTTGCTTATTGCAAGTTACCTTTTGGATTGAAGAATGCCGGCGCAACTTTTCAAAGGGCTATGTCTTATGCGTTTCATGACATCAAGCACATTGTGCAGCCTTATCTCGATGATTTACCTGCTCATTGTTTACATAGAGCTGACCATCTCACTCATTTACGTGCAATTTTTATGAGATGTAGGCATTATCGGATTAGGCTGAATCCCCAAAAATGTGTTTTCTGTATAGAAACGAGTCGTTTACTGGGATTTGTTGTATCCAAAGCCAGCATTCGTGTCAACCCTTCAAAGGTCAAAGCCATCATTAAATTACCACCTCCTTCGACTCTTCGCCTACTCCAAAGTTTTCAAGGGAAAGCAAACTTTTTACGTCGTTTCATTCCTAACTACGCCGAGATTACAAAAGGTTTCACCAAGTTGTTGAAATAGAACACTCCATTCTTTTGGGATGAGATAGCTAACAAATCTTTCGATGCACTTAAATACGCGTTGACCCATGCGCCGTTATTGCATCCTCCCAACTACAACCAGGATTACTTCTTGTACCTCGCCACTTCCCATTCCACCATTGGGATGGTTTTAGTTCAACAGGATGAATTTGAGAGTGAACATGTGATCTAATATCTTAGTCGGACTCTAACTCCGACTGAGTTAAAATATTCACATATGGAGAAACTGGCCTTGGAAGTAGTACAAGCTATTCAAAGATTTCGTCATTACATTTTACTTCGTAAAACCACCGTCATTTATGAATGTAACCCTATGTAATACATTTTAACTAAACAATTTCTAGGGGGCAAGTATTCCAAATGGATTGTCATCCTACAGGAATTTGACTTGGAATTTGAAAAAGCCAAGTCAAAGAAGTCTTTGGTTTTTGCAGAATTGATGTGTGACTTCCCTCGTGCTGATACCGAACATGTGGCGGAAGAACCCATTGCAGATGAATCCTTGTTCCTTATTAGCACTGTTGATCCATGGTATGGAGATATCATTGTCTATCTCCAGACCCCATATTTTTGGCCTGACATCTCACGATTTCAGCGTCGGAAAATACACTTCCAATCCCAACCTTCCACTATTATTAGAGATACTCTTTATCGTCGTGGGGTGGATTATGTTTTCCGACGTTGTCTAACTCATGCGGAGGTTGAAAAGGTTCTTAATGACTGTCACTCTGGAGCGTGTGGTGGTCATATGTCTAGGTATGCCACAGCCCAAAAGATCTTGCACGTTGGCTATTTTTGGCCGTCCTTATTCAAAGATTGTATCACTGTAGTCCAGAAATGCCACAATTGCCAAATTTTTTATCGTAAGATGCGCTCCACCTGCTCCTCTCCACCCTATAATTGTTGTCGGTCCATTCGCAAAATGGGGTATCGATTTTATTACATGTAACCCTCACTCGGCTGGGGGGCATGTGTATATCATCCTTGCGGTAGATTATTTTACCAAGTGGGACGAGGCGATGCCTACTTTTTTGGAAGATGGAAAAACTGCAGCGATTTTCATTTTCAATCATATAATTACTAGGTTTGGTGTTCCTCAAGCGATTATCACTGACCATGGGAGTCATTTTCGAAACATCATGGTGGCTGAACTTACAGATCATCTTGGCCCGCGTCACGATAGCTCCACACCATATTACCCACAGGCAAATGGTCTGGTTGAAGCAATCAACAAATTCTAGTCACCATGATCCGACGAATCATTGGGATTCACAGGTCGAATTGGCATAACATGTTATTTTTAGCACTTTGGGCATACTGAACCTCAGTCAAAACATCAACAGGTTTTACTCCCTTTCAACTGGTTTACGGTTTAAAGGTAGTACTACCCATTGAATGCGAAATCCCGTCATTACAAATTGCCATACAATTATTACCAGCCACTTCCGAAGAGGAAAAACGTTTATTATACTTAGCTCAATTAGATGAGAATCTACGTGATGCTACATTAGCTATCGAAACTCATGCCAAAAGAATTAAAGCTCAGTATGATCAGAATGTTATACCCCACAATTTTTCGGAAGGAGACCTAGTCTTACTTTACGATCAAGCAAACGATAAGCTAGGGGCTTGCAAATTTGTACCTATGTGGCATGGTCCGTATATTGTTAAGCGAAAGCTGGAAAAAGGGGCCTATGAATTAGAAGATTTTGACGGTGTCTCTTTAGGTAAACCTAGGAATGGGCTTTATCTAAAGTGATATTATGCTTAAAAGATTAGTGTAGAGATTTTTAGACTAGTTTCTTTCTAAGTTTGGTGTGTTTTTAGATTAGGAATGCGTGCTTTACTTTAGAGAGTGTTTTTGTCCATTTTTCCTGCTTATCTTGATTTTACTCTTGATATTGTAGATGTCGACGCCTCTCCAAACATACATCGGTTTTGCTGATGGCGTTTGTCGTAGTACACAGAACATCTCTTCCGCAGCTTGTGTTATCTATTCGCCCTCTGACGAGTTAGTATCTGTGCATGGGGTAAGCCTTGGTCAAACAACGAACAACATTGCAGAATATAGTGCAGTGATTAAGTTATTATCTGAATCCATTTCATTTGGAATTCGGAGTTTGATTGTTAGGTTAGATTCAGAACTTGTTGTATTACAGCTTAATAGAGTTTATGCCATTAGAAATCCAGTGTTATTGCGATTATTTTTGGGAGTCCTTCTTTTGGAACGAGAAATTGATTACATCGAATATCAGCACATTCCAAGATATTTAAATACATAAGTAGATGTAGTTTCTTCTCGAATGTTAAATAGACATTTGCATCAAATCAACAGTAAATTTAAAAACATCCCATAACATGTTTTGCAAGATAACCAATAATAGTAATATAGCATAGCATAGAAGTGTGTCAAAATATACATCGTCTTCGATCATAGGTTGAAAAACACCTTATGATCGACAAAAAAGATAGCACAAAAAGTCCAAAAATGAGTCTACAAGGAAATCATCCTATCACTGGTAATGATTACGATAAGACACCACTGCTCGGGCCACCCTACAAAGGAACCTCCTAAAAGGTCTTGGGACCCCAATCACATAGCGCTGTAGCCTAAGAGGAATGTCATCTATGCTGGTCTCCGAAATATCTGTTGTCAAGCGCTCTAGATGACCCTCCAATTCAGCCAAGGTCTCTGCTGATTGGTCCTGTGGGGCCAGTGTTACAGCAGTTGGCTGTCTTTGATTATAAGGCTGGAGAGCGGTTGGTCGTCGTGGACCCACATCTACATTTAAAAACTTTTTACTATTAGTTTTGGGACGATTTAAAACAAAAAAAATATATAATTTAAAAAATGTTGAAAACAATTTTACCTCTATCATCCCATTTCTCTCCTGGTGGAAGAGCCATGTCGGGATTACCACGATAATCCATCCGAGTGTATGGAAAATCTTGAATCACAAAGAGTTGGTTCTCTAACCAACGAAAATACTAGGGTGAGAATCGAACAACCTTGGTGCCCTCCTCAGGATGGCGGGCCATGACTGTAACCCAACGCATAACCCTAGGATCTCGGGGAAGTCCAGCCTCAACGGTAAGTTGCCGTGGAACCAACATAGGTACCCTCTCTAGGGCAAAGCTCACAACTAAATAACCATATCCAAATTTCTTTAGTTGTCCATTCTTTTCCCTAGTCAATTGGCCCTTCACATTGGCCAATACAACATCGCACCAGTTGAAGATGGTGCCTCGGAAGTAGTCTATTGCCATGCGCATCTGGGAACCAATAGCTATATGCAATGCTGGGCTCCCACAGAGTCTGGTGACAATAAATGCGATCACTTCTCGTTCAGGACAGGAGATGGTCTTAACATCTATCCGTTTGTCCGCAGTTTGGACATTGCAAAACTCTAGTCGGAGACTAGTGACAGATTGGCCACCTGGCCTAGATCCAAACAGAGATAATCCCTCGCCTAGAGTTTTCACCAATTGTCAATTGTCACCAAGCCATCTGCAGTGTCGTTATGTGTTCAAGAGGTTTGTGCAAATAAACCATTCACCTGCAAAATATTTGTCATCCATCATTGACCATCCCTGAGTTAGTCCTTGCCAAATATATTTCTTCAGACTTGATCTATGATTTCGTTATGGGCTTGCCTATGACAGATCGCTTTCTATCAACTCCGACTCATTATCTAGAAAGATGATCTAGAAATCGTCAGTACCTTGGAATCTGCATGCCTCAATGGCAGGTTTCTCGCCTTTGACGACGGGTTGCATCATTAACCTTCGATCAAAGGATTCTGTGACGTGTTCAACATCGATTCATTCATTCACATTTCATGGATTATACGGATTACTTTGAGGGCCATTGACATTACTGGTGGTTCCTCTCACACTTGTTAACAGTTTACATCATTGACTGGTAATCAAGTGGTTTCTACCATGTTCGACCTTGACACATTCATTCACATGGATAGAATCGTACTATTTTGGGAAGTAGAAATGAAGACCCTGGATCTAGTTTCCACCATCTAGGCTGCGAGGAATTTTGTTATCATTATATAGTAGACTATTCATAAACAGATGGCTATGCCCATACTGTGTCCATATGTCTCTACTTATGATGTAATACAAAATCATTCCTGTATCAGAACAGTTTTAGATAGTTCTTAGCCAATTTTGATCTGAGTATGGGAATGCCTACCTTAGCGATGATATTTTCACATATATATATTTTGTGTTGAATGTTTTTACAGGTTCCAACTGGGGTATCCACAGGAAGATCTTTGAAATGATAAAGTCCTTCACTCTTCTTAGATGATAAAAAATTATCTCATCTATTACAGACTTTGCACTTTAGGGGGCAATCTGTTACAGAAAAAATTGTCACCATGACTTTCTACAGTTTGTGTGAGTCCATCACCACTCATACATATCTCCTTTGCAAGTCTTAAGCCTCAGCTCTTCATGTCAAGCCTTGAAAATGGGAGAAAGACCTTAAAAATACCTTAAATCCTGGTTTCACACTTTCTCCTAGCATGACCTGCAGTGCCGCACCCAATGGTCATGTCCCCCGTGAACTTGACCGCTCTATCTGTTAAGTGATGGGTGTGAACCCCTGTAAAAGTTAAAAATGCGTGAGTTCGCTCTTAAAAACTCACCTTGGGTCGCTTCTGGATGCTTCTAGAAGGAATATTACGCTAGCAAGTCCGCTCCACCTTGGTTCATCCATCGATAACTAAGGGAGCTAACTCCATGATATGAGGTGCTTATCCCATTGAAGGAGGAACTTATCTCTTCAATGGTGGACCTGTAACTTCCTCCATTTGCACTATAAATTCAGGCATTGCGCTGGTTGTAGGGGAGGTTGAAAGATGAATATTCTTGAGGGTAAATGCTGCTGGAAATTAGACTTCCTTTTTGAGCTTGTGAGAGGAGAGATCACATACCTTTCATTTCATTTCATTTGGGAAGTGAGTGAAGCTTGTCAAAGTAGAGGAGATTCCTACTGGACCCTGGAAAGAGCTTGTGCAACATCAAGGCAAAGGTTGTAAGGTTCTTTTATTCATAAAGTTAATACAATCAAGTTGATTTTTCTCAATGAACTATCTCTAATGGTTTATTTTATGAGCTCCTTGATCTTCATAATGAACATATTTTATTATAGTACCTATGCAGGTGTTCTTTGATGTGTGTTTGTTTGTGTATGCAGGTTATTAAAAGGGAACTGCTTGAAGCTGTTGGAACAGAGCTGCCACAAATAAGCGTTGGACCGAGGTAGGGTCTATTACACCTCTTATTTTTCATTTATGAATTGAAACATGTTTAGAGAAAAGTAGATTTGCTTGTGCTACTTGTTGGTAGATATCATTTGTTAGTAGGGAGATTGGTCTTGTCTGCAAGAACGATTTATCCGGCCAACAGGTTGTGAGGCATTTGTCCATATTAATAAAGAAAATAGAACAAAGCTTGAGGCAAAGTCAAAGAAATGTACCTTTATTGGATATGGTGTTAATGATTTTGGTTATCACTTATATG
>APFE031323343.1:14856-31910 GCA_000404065.3 Pinus taeda | reverse complement strand
GTTTCTTCGTGGACGTAGCCCAAATTGGGTGAACCACGTATATCTGTGTCTCTCTTGTTTTATGCATTTTCTGTGTTTATATTTCTGCAATATTTTATGTGTTCCATTGCTCTGTAATATATAATTTTCTAACACAAATCATTTATACATCAATCTATACCATGCATCCAGTACAGTAAAACACAAGCACAAATTGCAAACATGCAATGCCCTCTAACAATTTTAAAACCAAATAAATGTAGAATCTAGCCAACTAAGAAGAAAAAACCGTAAAAAATTGTATTTTCTTTTTTTTTTGAAAAACATAAGAAGTTAAGCTATTTTCCTAAAAAGAAAAAAATTCTTAGGAAACATGCAACCAAAAAAACATGCACAATTGCAGATTCTTGATCAGACTATAGGAAGCTTCCCCAACACAGTAGTTCATAGAACTGGTTGTTTATCAAGATTTGGCTGGCTAACGCACTTCAGAAGAGGACACAGAGAGTTAGTGGCTACACTGATGCTCTGTCTTCAAGCTAGGAGAGCATTGTAAAGCTATGGCTTCACTGCTAGGGTGCGTTAGGGGGGAAGAAGCTCAAAAATTAGTCTTTTGGGATTAGAACAAAAGCTAAGCACATTGTGGATGGTGCTGAATAGTCCTGAATGGCCAGAAAGGGAACCAAGAAGTATAGGAGGGCCTGGAAGAAAGAGAGATCTGGGAACTTGGTAGGAGAAAATCGGGAACTAAATATAGTCCCCAACGGAGTCACCAATTCTACTATAGGGATTAATGCACTGGTGGTTGTGGTGGAAATACCCTCAAGGATCTTCTTGAGATCCTTCACAGAGAGATCAGATTAGCTGTAGCTGGCACAAAGAGACATGTACATATCCATATCAATGAAATGATAATCAAACCAGGAGGGAAGAGCTTTACCTCGGATCTTCACGCATTTTTGCTACAGAACTCAATGTAGTGGAGTGGAAGACCTCTCAGCTAGCTCCTAGATCAATACCTGCACATAGACAAGATGAGAAGTAATACTACATCATATAACCTTGATAATCAGAACAATAATACATAAATATATATAACAAGATGTAACTAAGCTACTTATAACCTATGGTATTGCATAAACATGTAAATGAATCACAATATCAACACCATAGGGTAGACAACACAACTGCAGGTCTATATTAATGATAGGAAAGAGTGATTACAACCATCAGTTCCATCAAGCTTCCCTTACTCCTCCAACTCCTCTCTCTCTCTCTCTTCTTAACCTCGTGGTGAACCAATATGTATCATACAAAGTTTTGACAGTAAGTAGGTAATCCTTTCAATTCTTTCAACCTCTTTCACAATGCCCCAAGCCTCAAATATATAGAATGAGAGATTAATCCTTGCCAACTCTTCCATGAGTTCCCTTTGGAAAAAGATGGGATGTTTCCATGCTTTATTTCTCTTTCCCTTTTCATTAGACTCCGTTAGGAATAGAAATATCCTCAAACAGGTCAAAGATGGATGTTTCCTACTTTTTAGCCTGACATTTGAGTAAATAGTGGGATATTATTTAGTCAACCCACTCCTTTGACTTCCGGAAAGTCACCAAAGCTAACTAATGTTGCCCTTAAGGAAACACAAAGAGTTACCCTAGGGACTAATGCCCCTGGTTCATGCCTAAGGAGCTGTATAGCTCTTCTTTCCACTTCCTGGGGAGTGTTACCCTAGCAAAACAAGACTGTGAACTTGGTCAATATTCCAGTCAAACTATTTTTCTCCTCTGAGTTGATGAGGAGGTCATTTTCCTATATAACACCCAAGAGTTTCAACTCGTATGACCCACATGGTTTATGCAAGCACCACTGTGAAAGAGTGTACTATCCTTGGATCCACGAGGCATGTCATTGGCCAGAGGAAGATCCATGGAGATATTGTTACAATTCCTCTAGGCTCAATGAACCAGTACGCATTGTAGTGGAGTGGCTAGCACCACTCAAAGAAACATCCCCACAGGGAGTAGCAACAATAATAACATCAAGCAACAAACTTGTGCAAGATAAAGGTAAGAGGAATATTACCAAAGCACAAAGATAGAGAAAAGCTACACTTTTAAGGAAGACCCACTTGTGGAAAAGGTAGCTTTGGAGATAGATACGAAGAGGTGACAGAGCTAAAGGAGGATAATGAAAAGAAAGAGAGAATATCAAAGGCTAGAAGATATTGAGAGGATGTTGCAGGAAGTCCAGCAAAAGCTTAGGGTAGAACAAGAGTTGTGCAGAAGAGAGAGGGAAGCGCAACATGATCTTGAATAGGAACAAGAACAGGAAAAGGAGGAAGTGTAAGGCGCACAGATAGTGTAAACTACACCAATAGAAGTTGAAGACTCTGAACCAACACCATATGAGGAATAGGGTGACCAGTCGTAGGAATAGGAACTTGCTCTATAGGATGAACATATAGTATAATAGATGAACATGGAGGTGGAGTGGTCGGAACAAGATCAGGATCCCGACCTCATGCCAAAATAAATCGAGGTCACTTCACAGGCTTCACCAACTCTGACAACATAGAAAGTTCTGAGTCAACAAGGGGATACCATTCTCCTTGAGGACCATTCCGGAAAAGAGATGTACAACATAACCTTTGATGAGCCATAGCACAGATGACCATGACCCTGGATGGCCCTGGATGACCATGCATCACCTGCGCACTTGGAGGAATGAGTGATTGTTTCAGATGTACAAAGAAAACCAACCGCCTTGGCTGATGCTACAAATGCTTATGCTGAACCAAGAGCTCAATTGTTAGGTTCTTAATAGAAAAAAATGAGTGCATGGCTAAGGAGTTGCAAGCATCCAAGCAGAGAGAGGAATAATCAATAGGATCTACCAGAGAAAATATCTTGATGGCCATACTTGCTGAAGTATCGACTCTTGAGATAGTCACACAGAGATTGTATGACAGGTTCGTCTCCATGCACACGATAGTTTTTCACCTACATGGTCATCAATAGTGGTTCACCAAGATAGTGTAAAATCTCACAGACAAACACATCGCACTTGATCATGTACAGACATGGAAAATGATGTATAAGGGAGTCGTGCTTCACTTGCACAAGATGATGAAGCCACAGGTGGGGTTGGACAAAGCACACATCAAGAGTCAGATATGGAATTATGAGGAACTCACACTGCTCATCACTAGTATAGGGGCTTCATATTTATGATTGTATAGGAGTTTGGATGTCGTGGTGAGAAATTATGGCACCCCATCGATTGGTATCCTCACTAAGGTCAAAGAGAAGAACTAAGTCAGACTGGAGCTCGATGTGTATTTTGATCAGTTGATGCTCACACCCACCAGTGCATATTTGCAAGTCAATGCAAATAACATGCAGATGTACATCGCTGGTCCGGCCTTGCTTAGGACTAAGCTGTGCATGTTACAGGATGAGTGGGACCGAGGTTCCAAATCAGTTATCTAGAAGCAATGAAGGAAAGAGTTCATTTCCAGAAGGAATTCATCAAAGAGTACATGGACACCATTGTGCACTATTAAGCATGTCATCAATTCGTCACTGAGGATCACGAAGAGAAGGTTGATGAGATGGTATTTCCACAGTCATCCGGGTCTTAGTGTTGTCTTGTTTAGCTGACTCAAGCCAATTTTGTCCCAAATGGGTATATGTGGAAAATGCATCATTTTTGTAAACATGATGTAAAGTGGAATTCCAAGTGTCATTAGTCGAATACAAATAGTCATATGTAACGTAAAGAGTTATGAGGGTAGTCCAAGAGTCACAAAGGGGAATGTTCAGGGTCACCCCACCCTTTGTTATAAATAGAACCTCATAACTCACAGAAGATGCTTTTGGGATCCAATTGTTTGCTAGGAATTACTTAGAGAGGGCTTTGAGTGTATTGTGATGAGCCTTGGATTTTCCACAGTGTAGAGCGAGCACATCTCTTTGGCGGAGCAGGTGGTGTTGACTGTAACGTTCCATGATTGGAGCTAGTGGTTGTCATGTTTGTATGTATGGATGGAACTTTCACTTTATATAATATAACATATCCAACACATTTCATGCATATGTTCTTATTGTAGTTAGAATATTATGGTTACTTTAGTAATGTATGTAGTTTTTCTTACGCATTGATGTATGGACTATTCCATATGTGATTCTATGAATCTTATGGAAATGTGCTGTTGGTTTAACTCATCACTTTGGATTGTCGACAATTATTCTTTCCAGTTTGTGATGTCATTCAACTCGTGTGTTCCTTTCAGACTATGTACTATTATAGGATTCTAAGGGACACACTTATTTTCCCCTTCCGTGTGTTAGAACCTCCCCATGCATCTCTCCTGACTTGCTGCAAGGTCACACACTTGCTTCTGACAAGGATATCTTGCTTAACTCTGCGTGTTGTTGTAGTCAAGGCATAGATTTACTACCCACTGTTGGGACTCCTACTCCAAACGGTCTAACGTCTAGTTGGGACTTCTTACCGGGGAGATCCCCTAACATTTTGTGGGTCGAACACCATCAACAAGGTGCTATCGAATCAATACTAGTCCCAGAGGATTAGTGAGAGGAGGATTATAAGGAGGTACAAAACCTTCAGTGAAAAATCCCTTCGGAAGTATAGTCTCCCGGGAGTTATTGTGTGATTCAGTGTTAGATACTGGAGACTGATTACCCAAAGAGGGATAATCTGGATCACCAAGGTTCGATTGATCCTCCACAGTTAGCAGAGGAAGACCTTGTCATCACCGAGATTGATGATGAGGGACATATGTATCCATGGTGACCGATATATTTTATCAAAAAAAATTATAGTGATATTTATTATAGTCCCAGTGATATCAAACCATCACTTAAAAAATACAAAATACTCTAAAAGTCAATCAGCAAGAAGTCAGGGGATATGACTCTATCTGGTAACCATCATTTGTAGGAGATGAAACCCAATATCACAACGGCTAAAAGAGAGAGTTGGCCAAATGTACAATTATGATTATTATTGAGCTTCACCCGAACCTCATATTAAGGGGCCAAGTACTCTCGTGAAGATGAACATCCTCCCAAAAACCAAAGATAGAGTAGGTTTGCCTGTTTAGGTACTAGGGCAACCCGTCTCAATCACCTTATGTTCACCCCTAAAAATTCTGGCCACTATGGTTAACTCAAACCATAGACACTATTGGTGGGGACATGATCGTAGGCATTACACTATGTGGGCAGGATACACGAGTTCCCAACTCAGCTTTGATATCCCTGAAGTGATCCCTAATACACAAAATACCCGATGGACATGCAATCGAAGGTGGGCTAACTTATCTCACATTCCAGTGTTGTTTTCCATTTAACTCCGCTTTTACTGGAGCGGTCCCAGATCGTATGAGTGTAGCAGGATTTTACCCTCTTTAACGATAGTAGTCTCAATTTGCAATCTTGGGAAGTTAACTCACAACTGCCTAGCCCAAGATCCTAGCCTAGACTAGTATTTGTGTATGCTAAAAAATATTTGTTGATTTCTTTTATTACGATATATATTTTAGGGGTACTTTATTAATGTCTTCGAAAGGGGTGTTGACGTATGGAGTTTTGTGAGACTTTGACACAAACCATGTAGAAAATGCTTTTCATTTTGAATTTGATGGATGAATTATTTCTACAAGGAGATAACAATTTATACATCAATTCATCACCATGCATCCAATGCAGTAAACACATGCAAAACTTGCAGACATGCAATGCTCTCAAACAACTAACCCAATATATAGATGAAAATATAACCAACTAAAACATAAAATAATAAACAAATTTTTTCACTTTTCTTTTCAAAAAACAAATGCACTTAAGCAATTTATCTAAAAATAAAAAATGATTAGGAAATAGGAAACCAAGCACAATGCACAAATGAAGATCCCTTAAACAGTCCGTAAGCAGCTTCCCCAACCCATAAATTCAAAGATCAGGTCGTTGATCAAGATATTGTCTAGATAATGCACTTCAAGAGAAGATATAAAGAATTAATGTCAAGACTAACACTCTATCTGCAAGCCCGAAGGGCATTATAACTCACTACTTTACACAATTAGGGTGCATTACAAGAGTAGAGGCTGTAAACAGAGTATTTCAAGGTCAGATTAAAGGTAGAGCACAATAAAGAAGGTTGTGGAGTGTCCTAAGTGGTCAGAATGGGAACCAAGAAGAACCGAAGGGGATGGAAAGAAAGAGAGATGCAGGAACTTGGGAGGTAAAAACTGGGAACTAAGTATAAACCCAAACAAAGTCGCCAATTCTCCTATAGGGATTAATGCACGAGTGGTTGTGGTTGGAATACCTTCAAGGATTTTCATGGGATCCAAGGTAGATCATTCAGATTAATTACAACTCTTACAAATAATCATACATATATCTATATCAATGCATGATAATCAAAGTGAAGACAAGATATTTCCTTAGTCCTTGGTGCAACACTGCTAGAGAACCCAATGTAGCAAAGCATAAGATCCCTCTTCTAGCTCCTAGATCAGCACCTGCACATAAACAAGATAGAGAGTAATCTTACAACATATAAACTCTAGAAATCGAAGCATTCATACATAAAGATATAAGACAACATGTATCTAAGCTACTTATAAGTTATGGGATTGAATCAACATGTAAATAAGCACTACATCAACACTATCAAGTAGAAAAAACAACAACATATCTATATTATTAGATTGAAGAAGAATGATTACAACCATATTGGCTAGATTAAGCTTCCTCTAGTCCTCAATATCCTCTCTCTCTCTCTCTCTCTTTCTCAACCTCTTGGCAGCATAACAACTATGTCTCATACAAAATTTCAACAATCATTTGACAACCATTTGACCTCAATCAAAATGATCAAGCCTTCAATATATAGATGATGAGAGGCTTATCCTTGCCACTTATCTCATGAGTTCCATTAAGGCAAAAGCTAGAATGTTTCCTCACATTATTGCTCTTTCCCTTTCCATGAGACTCTGTTAGGAATAGAAATGTCCTTAGTTAGGTCAGAGGTAGATGTTTCCTACTTTTTGGGCTGACATTTGAGTGAAAAGAAGAGTTTCAGTCAGTCAACCCACTCTTTGACATCTGGAATATCACAAAAATTGGGTAACACTATCCTTTACGTAACCAAATGAGTTAACCTAGGGACTATCACCTTTGGCTCATGGATGGAGAGAGTTATAACTCTTCTTGTATGTTTCTGGGGAGCATTACCTTGGTAAATAGGCCTGTGAATTAGGTCATGTCTTTAACTAGACTGTCTTTCTCTTCTGAGCTGATGAGGAGGTCATTTTCCTGTATAACACAGAGTCGTGTATGGAATTTAATTTAATTTTTTAATAAGTGACCAAGTCTGAATAGGAAAGGTTTTCCCTAGGACATACAAGGGCGGGGTATGTTTTGAGAGAGACAATGATGAGGGTGTCTATAAATCATTGGTATTTCCAGCATTGTTCTATGATCTTGTGGAGAAATAGAGTTTTTAGTCGAGGCCTTGCTATGTGACAATGTTGGATGATATGACGCTATACAATGGATTACTAATCTGACTCTTCTTATGAGAATTCTTCAGATTGAGAATATCCAAGTACCTTGTATGAATTATGAATACCTCCCTAGTTAAGAGGGAGTACTGAAATATGTAACTAGGTTCAATATTCATAATGGCATGTGTAATCATGATTTTATGTAATTGATGTAAAAGAAGAAAAATAAAATTATTTTTTATGCTCGAGGCATGGGTTTCATGCCCATGGAAATTTATTTTGTAGATCAAGCCCCCATTGTGAGCTATTAGGTTTGGTCATCAAGAACTCTCCAAGACCTTGTCCCAAGTACCTCATCATGTCAGCCTTCAAAAGGAGATGAAGGTTTTTCTAGAATGGAATGTTGGCTTACCTCATGGCAATAGTTGGTCTATTTCAAAGAACATATCACTATATATAGAGTGAGCTCAACCTTACTTTCGATCACAATTCAATCAAGCATATGAAACTATTTTTGGGTCATCTTCCTCACACGTGTGACAAAAACTAGGGTTTTTACAGTAGGGTTACACCAGTCCTTATAGAAGCCAAGTAAAAGGTCAGAAAACCATATATCTTGCTAGCCAAGGTTGCAAGGAGAAGCCCTCAGGCCAAGTGAAGAATAAAAACATCATTAAGATCCATAATTCAGCCCAAAAGTATGATTTTACATCATTTTCAGGCAGCTAAGAAATTGCAGATCTGTGGAGGAAGGCCGAAATATCAGGCAACTGAAATTTGCAGTGCTAGAATCTAGTTTGACCAAGTGTTGACTTGCGTAAGAAGAAGTAGTGAATAAGGGTTTTGTGACTTGTTATTGGAGAGGTTTTTGTGTCAAGGGTCTTGGTCTTGGTATTTTTCAGTTGAAGTTTCTATGAGAAGAATAATTCGTTTGGGTTTTCCTCTCAAGTTTGGAGAGGTTTTGGCCCTGGATGGTCACCTACATTATGTGTCTATTGTCTCATTATTGTTTATGGTTTGGCAGATGCTTGATGAAGAATAAAACTATAATAATATAAGTCAAAAGAAGAAACCAATCTAAAAATATTTCACAAGCAGTTATCATCAAAGAGAACTCACCTAATCCTAATGCCCTATATTTATCAATGCTTTCCACTCTTGATGCACATAAATTGATCTTTTATTAGTTGGTCAACAAGATACCATTAAAAGTCAAAATTCCATCATTTTTCATGTAATGAATACATTAAACCTTTTATTTATTTCTCTGACAAAGAAACTCTTGCATTATTATATTAGAGAGCCTGCTTCATGTGCCATAGAAAATATGAATCACAAGATATTATGAGTACCATAGAAAAAAATTAGAGATAATATTACTACAAAAGTATAACAAAGTAGAAGTGGTGGACACCATAACAGACCTGTAAAATTGAGCTCTAAACTTCTTTAATTTCTTCACTTTTTCTGGCACAGGTAAAAAAAATCCTTGTGAATAATTACTTCTTTTTGAGCCCAACTTTCAAGGGCTTGATGGGATGGAACACCAAGAGCCACACAACAACTGTGGAATGGATTTACATGTAACATTATATTGACCAAATAATGTCACACTACTAGAGCTACTTCCACTTGCACAAAGAAAACATCTTAGGATGTGGCAACTGAAAAAATATTGAGTGACTTATACAGTTGAAATATTTTAGTAAGAATCATTAATACCTTGCCCAAAAATTATTTTCTGATTGGCATCATTTTGTGGTGCCAACTTTTTGTTCTATTTCAAATATGAGTGCTAGTAATAAGTTAGAACCTTTTTGGAAATCATTAATTTGTTTCTAAACATTGAGAAAACTGATATGGAAAGGATGAAACTATATCTAAAGAAAAGAACTAGCAACAACTATATCAACAATAATATTGAAAGGGTTTACATTTTCTAGAAAATGTATGTACTACTTATAATTCACATTGTTAGCATGAGGATATGATTAAATGTATATATGGTAATTTTTTATTAGTGACATATTAACATGAGTAGTTAGAAAGGCACCTAAAGGCTAAAACTAAGAACATGTTTCTCACAAAATCAATCGTTGTAAACTTAAAGGGACACAGTTGATGCCAAATGGTAGTATAATATTACTAAACCAAGGGGCAATGATGTGGGTATTTAATTGTTGAAGATAAAGAACAATAGTTTCATTGGTTTAAGGGTAATTTTATCATAGGAGGATGGGCTCATTAACTACAATATTTGCACACTATATTTCTACAATTTCATGGATTGGAATTGATATTTGAAAGTCAGTGTCAAACTTTTATAGGCTAGAATTACATGTATAGCCTATCTTGTGCAGACATAAACAACAAGTGCAGAACAACCTTGGGATTTTTCAGCATGGAAGTGTAGATGCAGTCTACCCTTAGCATAATTGATGGCACATGATTCCTTTGCATTTTAATAGTCCAACATTATATTTGGATTTTGGTTTCACACTCTTAAAGAATTACCTCCATATTTTAAGTGCTAGATTTATAGTTGCAAGTTGTTGTCCCATTCTTAGAGGCTAACATGCAGATTCTAAACGATAAATATGCATTTGGAAGCTCAATTGATATTTTTAAGGACCAAAGTAGGGAAATGCAAGCCATGAATATATACTGCAATATGTACATATGTTATGTGGTATTATTTGATTTGATTCCAATTCTCCACTACTCCAAGGTGAATTTTCAATATTGAAGGGTATATCTAGGCCTATTGATGCTTATTCCAATGTAAAACTTAAAATGTTGTTCTGGTTCTTTTGGGGCTGTCTCAAATAGCTGTAACATGTAGACCATTTCTGAGAAAATTGAGAATTGGAATATCTATCTAAGCCAGTCTAATGATCTTTCTCATAGATATCTAGGCTTATAAGGCAACCTGAAAGTTAGCAGGTTGATTCCATTTAATGCAATAGATTCTTTTAATTGAATCCATTTTTATCACATTGTCGGTAATAAATCCATTAGTGGAAACTATGGTAGCAGGAATTGTTGAGTGGAACTTAAACATGAGTCATATGCAACCTAGTGCCTAAAATGAGGCGAATCAAAACATCATTTGCAAGTAAAACACCTACATAGCAACGAACAATGTAACATGTGTTGTTGAACCCAACATGTTTGACTTGGTGAACGTAGTGACCTAAAGACAAAATCACATCACATGTCATATTAAAATTTGGAAAATTAAAATAAAATGAGCATCCTTCCCCGACACCATCCATGCCCATCCTAGCTTGAGGTATTGGCATATCCATTTCCAGGGATCAATCGATAAATAAAGAACCATGGATTCCAATTTTTTATTCACATTGCCATCAGATAAGTAGATGACGAACTCTAGAGTTATGATCCTGCACCAGATGATGTGATAGATTGAATGACAAAGGACTAAGAATTTTGAAGTATATATGATGTTGTCACCACCAACATAGCATGAAAACATTTAATTTTATACATTAAAATTTTAATGTATATAAACAAGAATATGACTTGGTATACTTCTTTTAAAGTATAAGGTCCTTTACTAAAGATAGGAAATAATAAAATGTTTCCCCTTTAAAAGGATTTTTTTATAAAGTCCTTTTATCTTTATAAAAAGCTAGTATTTATTTTAGAAAAGTACTTGTCTTTTCCTCTAAATTCATTTTTTTGTGTAAATATTAAAAAGGGGGTTTTAATTTTTTAGGAATCCATTATGATTTATCATGCTTTCTTTTATTAGGTCATTTGAGTCAATAAGGAATTTTTAAAAGGGCCATCATTTTGTATCTGACCTTTGAAAATTAAGTCCTTGTTTTTAAAAGGGTGTATATTTGTAAATCACAAAGTGGTAGGCATGCCTCTTAACAATCATCACACTAGAGTGATACTCTCTAAGAGATAAGACAACAAGAGATCACATAACATTTGGTTTATCACTATGTTGACAAAGAACATGGGAGATTTAGTAGAAACCAATGCATGGCATGAGGGCCACTTTCCAACAACTAGGGAGTCTCAAGGAAGTCCCATCATTCCCCTAACTATTGTTCTCATAAAGCCGAAGCACAATCTTCTTTACAAAGTCATGTCCTTGGTGAATTTTGGGTGATTGTATGTTCCTTTCACAAAAACAATTCCAATATTTTCCTTGATGCAAGTTATAAAATTACTCTTCAACCCCAACAAATCCTTCACCACAACAAAGTCTGGAAATCAGGGAAGAAACCTAATATTAAATACTATTTTCTAGGCTCAAATTTTAAAGATCAATACAAAAGGAAGTGCATGAGAACTGCGTAGTGTTGCAAGAAATTACCAAGTATTACATAGAGTTGAGCATTGTGTGGAGATGTAACTGATCTATCAGGATGTTATCAATGGAAGTGAACATGTAGTGAGGTACCAGAGTCCAAATTACTTCTAGATGGACTTATTGGTGCCAACATACTGGATGGTCCATAGACCCATAAGTGAAACCATGGAGTTCAAGACATTTCCAAATAGACTGTTTGGTACCGGTTTATTAGTGATAAATATTCAATATACCTACTGTGAGCACAAAGTAAATGATTGTTAGGTTTATTTATTGATTTCCTAGAAGAATGCATTAACTACAACACACTTGGGAGTGGTCTAGGCCCGCTACAATTGTGATGAAAGGAAATATTTTAGGTTTATTAAATGCTGTAAAATCAAACCATATATATTTTCCATTAGTACTGATGTTCTTGTTATCATCTTCTGAATACATTTTATTAAGAAAATCATTTTCACATTAACACGCACGCACACACACACACACACACACACATAAATAAAGAAATTATCTATGTGGAAATTATCACTTGGAGTCCTTGTATATCTCAACTATCTTTAGCTCTAGTTTAGGTTTCTTCTCTTCAGTTTCTTTTTCAACAGAATTTTGTGAAGAAATAACCAAAAGAAAATTGATTAAGGTTCTTTATCATTTCTTGAATTAACGTCTTATCTTTCTATATATATATATTTTTTAGGCTGTGGTTCACGGACAACCTGGTCAATGGGCGGCGCTACGTCCACGGAAATATTTGGGTTGATCGACCCCAAAGGGAATCTAGCCCCACGGCCCACTAGTAAGGCCTAACCCCAAGGGCTTTGGGGAGATTGGACCGTATGACCTCCCGATAGCGAGGCACTGATTTTGACCAACTGAGCTAACCCTTGGGGCTTTCTTATCTTTCTATATATATATATATATTGATAATTTGTTTTCAAGGTTGTTATAAAACAAGTATGATGATGATCAACGTTTAGAGGAATTTATTTTTCTTCTAATATATTTAGATCTAAATCCAAAGATGAGAATCTATACTAAGTAAACCCGGTTGATGATTTTGATATAGGAGATAGAAAAAAATAAAAGAAATTAAAGAGATACAAAGTAAGTTTCTTGCCTTAGTCGTGTTGAAGGATTTGACAGTTGTTGCACCTTTGTTTTGGGCATCTCCTTTGCCAAAATATTTCTTGAAATTTGGTAGCGCCTTTTCCTTCTAGTAAATCATTTTGATACTTCTAAAACCCTTTTGATCACTTGCACCTAATTGTCCTCAGAGCTTTCTCTTGATCAGATCTTTGAAGTAGTACAATGTATAGAGCTCTGATATATAATGAAGAAATTGTATTTCTATTATATTATGATGGGACTCACGATTTCCATTACACGAAAACACTTAGGTGTTAGTCAATGATCACATCACCAGATATAAGAATCCCTGAGAGGTGGTTAGTCCATCTCATGAAACACATGGGGAGTGTTGATTTATCCAATGTCCAACAATCTCCCCATTTTTCATCGATGGAAATAATCCCCCCCTTTCAACATTCTCACCCCCTATGACATCAATGGTTGATCTAGATGGATATTGGTGTCCATCCACCTATTCCACCTAGACCCCCCAGTTAGTTTCATCTGTTTCCTTAATTGTAGCATAATTTTTTGAGGCCCTAAACAATGTTTTTTGGGCAAAACAATGATTGAAATTAAAATCACGTCGACAACTTTAGTCCTCGGAGATATATTTCCAACAATGTATCATACGCATCAAACAAAGATAATATGACCATGTTATGACCCCGGGAAGTTGGCTGCCCAACTAACCCAAACAAGGCCCATAAACTCTTGGTGTTACATCTCCTCGGGTTAGGGTTTTGATTGTTTAGGGTTTTCTCTTATTGTTCAATAATAAAAAAGGCCATTGAGCCTCATTGTCACTCAGTTTAGATGCATGTAGCCACCCCATCTCTTCTCAGAGATAAGCTACCATTGCCTGAGCTAGTCTTATTTCCATTTTGTTTGTAAGCATACTTCAATATTTTCTATTAATGAAATGAAGTGTTATTTCTGTTGCATCTCTGTATTTATGGTGATATCTATAACTTGTTGCGTTACTGTTTAAATCTGTATCAGTGGTGTCAGAGTGGCTTGCTCTTTCTATGTTTTTCTTTGCATGTCCCCAACGAGGTCAGGATATAAGGAGTTAGGGCTCGATCTGTTTGAACCTTTGCAATATCGGCCTCACAAATCTTGATGGCCACCCATGGCAGATGAAAATAAGGATGAGGGGGTAGGAGATCCTATCAAAATCTTGCTCGAAGAAGCCCTCGAGCGACAAAGGAATGCGATGATGGAAGAATTTTCCCAGATCCTTCAGTTGCTACCCAGGGGCGACCAATCTACATCTAGTAGCTACTTTAGAAGTGCCACACCCTTTAAGGTACAAGTTTATTTTGACATTACCATATTCGAGGGTTAGATAGATACAGATGTCATAGGTACATGGTTAAAATTGTTAGAAGGATATTTTTCTGTTCATGATTTTTCCAGGCGAGAAAAAATCACTTTTTCCTTCTGAAAGCTGCCCTCCACGTCAAGGAATTGTGGGAAACCTATTGCGAGCAAAAGGATGAAAGTACGACCTCATTTTTTTCAACTGCGCCCACTTGGAATTCATTCCGGGATTCCATCAAGGAGCTGTACTACCATGTCTGAAGCTATGAGGATAAATACATAAAGTGGACTACACTACGGCAAAGAAGGGACCAAGACGTTTCAGAGTTTACCAATATTTTTCATACCCTTTGTACAAAGTTGGGTATCAAGGATTCAGAGAAGAATTTGGTACTCAAATACCACGATTGCCTACATAGGTACATTGTTAGGTCCCTATAATACTAGTGTATTCCCTCATTGTTATTAGTGTAACCCCCTTATTATTATTGTTGTGCCCCATAGAAGCCCACTATTCCCTCATTGTTATTAGTGTAGCCCCCTTATTGTTATTGTTGTGCCCCATAGAAGCCCACTATTATTATTGTGGTGCCCTTACATTATTGTTGTTATCTCAACTCTGATTATATTGTGACCCCTTAGACTCCTATATATAGAAAGGAGGTTGTGTCATTTGAATCATCCAAAAATTGTTCATTTGTGTAATGTAAAGGAGGTTTCCCCCTTGAAGAGGCTGATTTTGAAGGCGTTGATCTATATTTTCTTCTATTTTGTGAGCTAGCTGCATAACATTTGGTATCTGAGCTTTGAATTCTAGGGTTTCGCTACTCCAAACAGGGCATCATGGAATATTCGCTATAACTTTTTTTATGCGATGTTTAAGAAGCTGAAACAAAAACCCATTTGATTTGATAGCTCTCTGACCCTTGGGTATGAATTACAGATCTTGTATCACTATATTTGCAGATATATGATCCAAGAAAGTTAGGGTTTTTACAGGATCACGAAGTACATCCAAAACATGTGACCTTGGGAAAATCATCATTACTTTCTCTCTGAGTATCAGATTGAAATTTTGTAAGAATTTAAAGAAATAGGACAGACTGTAGTTTTCTTTGTAGTGTTTTCAGGTTCGAAGGTGGAAAAAGTGATACGTGGCACTTCGTACAATGTTTCTCTATTGAATAAGTCTATAATCAGGTTAGTGTGGGAGATTTGGCCTAAATCTTTATTGAAGACTCCAATATTGATCACACCTATGGGGTTAGAAAGATTCATAGGGCTATCATAGCACAAAATTTCAGACCTTGGAGATCTGAAATTACAGAGCCATAATAGATTCAATATCAAGCTCCTACGAAGCAAAAAAAAAGGTGTATAGTCTTTTTAAAAATTTGCATAAATTTGGTTTGAAAAATTAGTTTGAAGTGATTCAAAAGGGCATAGTGAAGCATAATTATCATTAATTGATGCCCTGAAGAAAGAAAATGGAAACACCTAGTAAGCAACCTGCAAGCTCCACTGTGACACATAAAGAAGAGGAAGAAATGCAACATGATATATCAAAATTGCAAGACCAAATGCAACAAATTTCGCTCTCGTAAAAAGTAACAAAAAATGAATTGGAAGCCATTATGAATGTTAAGATATATGGTATAAAAAGGGACATGGTAGTTTTGAATAATGGTTTAAAATCAGACATGGAAGTAATGATGAATGTCAAGATATAAGGATTGAAAGAAGGTTTGGCAAAGTTGCTAGAAGAAAGGCGTCCTATTGCTGACAAGGAAATCCATGAAAATCATGATGAAGATGGTAACTTGGATAATATAGATGGAGAAATATTTTGAATCACAGGATGTGCAACCCTCACAAAAGGTATGTATTGCATCTTTATGTTTAGAACCCAATCAGTTTGTATGGTATAGATGATTTTGTTTTCGTAAACCACTTGTCACCTGGTCAATTTTTACTGAAGAAATGCTAACACATTATGAATATACAAAGAGAAACAACTTCTTTAGTCAATTGATAAATATCAAACAAAAGGGTTCAATGGGGGAGAACATTGAAGAATTCTAAAAATTGAATATTAGGGTAGCCGATATTCTAGAGAAGCATAGGATTGATGTCTTCATAGGGACTTTAAAAGATAACATCCAACATGAGGTTTGCCTTTGGGAACCTGATTCCTTGGAGAAGGCATTCAGGGTGGCAAGAAAAGTTGAAAGAAAAATTATGGCAACGAGGAAGTATACCAATCACAACTATAAGGTTGGAAGTGTTACTGGTCCTTGTCTTCCACAACCTACAAGGTTGGCACCGCAACAATTGGAGGAAAAAAGAGAAAAAGGCCTTTTTTACAATTGTGATAACAAGTACACTAAAGGTCATAAGTATGCTGAGAAGAAATTATTCTACATAGTATGTGAAGAGGAGGAAGAAAAGGAACAAGAAAAATCAAAAGAGGAGGATATACACCAATAATCAACCCCAAAGAAAGAACAAATGAATCTGACCATATCTTGTAACGCATTTGTAGGAATTACCACTCCTCAAACTCTCAAGATAGAAGGACATATCAGGAAGAAAAAAGTAATAGTGTTGATTGATTCAGGTAGTACTCATAATTATATAAATTGTAAGATAGCAAAGGAATTAAATTGCTTCCTATATCCAGCACCAGAGTTTCAAGTGAGGGTTGCAAATGGAGGAATTGTTCTGGAAAGTGCC
>APFE031323343.1:3347-14500 GCA_000404065.3 Pinus taeda | reverse complement strand
TCCAAGGTATTTGAGACTCCCAAAGGTCTCCCACCTATTCGTGATCATGATCATGCTATTCATTTTATTCCAGGAAGTATTCTTCCAAACATCAGGCATTACAAATATCCCTATGCCCAAAAGAGTGAAATTGAACGTATGGTTGCAGAAATGCTAGAGGCGGGTATAATTCAACCTAGTCAAAGTTATTTCTCTACTCCAGTAGTATTGGTGCACAAGAAGGATGGATCATGGTGCATGTGTCTAGACTATAGGGAGCTCAACAATCTCACTATTAAAGATAAATTTCACATTCCTGTCATTGATGAATTATTGGATGAATTACATGGAGAAATTTACTTCACCAAGTTGGATCTTCGTTTAGGATATCATCAAATAAGAATGAAGATTGAAAACATTTCGGAAAAAACATTTAGAACTCATGAAGGTCATTATGAATTTTTGGTCATGCCTTTTGGCCTTACCAATGCACCTTATACATATCAAGGTTTGATGAATTCCATTTTAAAACCCTTCCTTAGAAAATTTTTTTTAGTATTTTTTGATGATATACTAATCTATAACAATTCTTGGAAGGATCGAGTTGACCATGCTGACAGGGTGCTCAAGCTATTAGAGGAGAAACAATTATATGCAAAAACATCCAAATGTTTCTTTGGAGTACAAGAGGTGGAATATCTGGTTCATATTGTATCTCATGAGGGTGTTAAGGTAGACCCTAACAAAATTAAAGCCATTAACGAATGGAAAATCCCCACATCCATAAAGCATCTGCGAGGATTTCTCGGGTTGACATGGTAATATCGCAAGTTTGTTAAGAATTATGGGAGAGTATCGGAACCTCTAACAACTTACTAAAGAAAGATGCATTTTCTTGGAATCCAGAAGTAACTAAGGCCTTTGAGCATCTTAAAGAGGCAATGTGCCAAGCACCAGTCTTATCTACACCAGACTTCACAAAAACCTTTATTGTGGAATGTGATGCCTCAAGAAATGGATTTGGTGTTTTTTTAATGCAAGAAGGAAGACCCATTTCTTTTGAAAGTCATCCAATCAAAGGAAAGTATTTACACAAAGCTATTTATGAGAAGGAAATGTTGGCAATTGTTATATACATAGGGGGGATAATATGGGGTACAAAGGGAGGTACCCAAGGTAATAATATAATAATGGGATGGGCCATAGTAATGAATAAGGTGGTTAAACCATATCATGTAAGGGAACACAAGTAGTTAGTAATAATGTAATGGGCCCATGGTATTAGTTTGATGGTATGAGGGAACCATGGTAATGACCCATGGTATTGTATGTATGAGGCCTATATAGAGGCTAGAGACTCCACATGGAGAGATGTCAAAGATTATTGTATGAATAGGCATATGGCTTGTGGAGTGTTCTCCTTCCTTAAGGAGTAAATGTATGGTGTTTCCCTACCTTAATGGTTTTAATTAATAAAGAATCATTTCTATATTCAGATCTTGTTATTCTTGGGTTTATTTGCATTGTCTTATATTTCCAGATCAGATTTATAACAAAAATACTACATGCACTTAAGAAATGATGACCTTACCTAATGCAAAGGCACTTCAAGGTAAAAACATATCATGATAGTCTTAGATACTTTTTAGAACAAAGATTATCTTCATAGGAACACCAAAAATTGGTCACAAAGATGTTGGGTTATGACTTTGAAATCATATACAAAAAAGGGAAGAAAAATGTTGTTGTAGATGCACTCTTAAGAAAGGATGAGGATGTGGAAGCATTGCTTTGGGCCATTTCTATTATCAAACCAGATTGGATAACCGCAGCAAGGGATGAATGGAAGAATGACGAAGAAGTGTGGGCACTCATTCAAAATTTGCACCAATATCCTAGTACATATGATACATTTAGTTGGAAAAATGATGGATTATATTACAAATATTGCTTATACCTTTGTAAGAATTCCCAACTCAAACAAAATATTCTTCTAGAATTGCACACCTCTCCCTTAGGATGGAGCTTAGGATTTTTAAAAACTAACCACATGATTAAGAAGGAAATTTTTTGGGATGGCCTTAAATTTGATATTCAAAAGTTTGTGGCGGAATGTTTGGTTTGCCAACAAAGTAAAGTTGAGACAATTAAGACCCCGGGTCTGTTACAACCTTTATCCATTCCAAATCAACGTTGGGAGGAGGTTTCAATGGATTTTATCACAGGTTTACCCAAGTCTGAAGGAAAGAGTGTCATCATGGTGGTAGTTGATAGACTTACCAAGTATGCACACTTTTATGCATTATCTTATCCATTTAAAGCTAGTACAATTGCTATTCCATTGATGGAAACATTTCAAAATCTACATGGAAACCCAAAGATTATTGTAAGTGATAGAGATTCTGTTTTCACTGGAAATTTTTGGATGAAATTATTTTCTTGTCTAGGTACTCAATTGGCTCATAGCTCATCTTAATCATCCTCAATTAGATTGGAAAAATGAGATAGTAATTTTTTTTTGGAAGGATATATTCGTTGCTTTGTATTTGATAAACAAACACAATGGGTCAAATGGTTACCTCTGGCTGAATGGTGGTATAACACTTCCTTCCATACTGTAGAAAAAATGATCCCATTTATGGAACTTTATGGATATCATCCACCATTCATCACGTCATATTTAAGAGAAAATTATAAGGTTCAAGCAGTGGAAGATCACATAGAGCATCAACAACAAGTTCTCCAACTCTTAAAGGATAACCTCACTTTGGCGTAGAATAGAATGAAACAATAGGCAGGTTAAGATTGTAGTGAAAGAAGTTTTGATGTAGGTGACTAGGTATTTTTACAGCTACAACCATACAACAAATGTCCCTCAAGCAAGCTAAGAAGGATAATAAATTATCACCAAATTATTATGGTCCTTACAAGATGTTACAAAAAATTGGTACTATGGCATACAAATTGGAGCTTCCTACATCTTCCCGAGGCACCTAGTTTTCCATGTTTCATGCTTATAAGAAGGCTATAGGTGACAAGCTCCCAGTTCAAACAATATTTCCAGAACTTGACGAGGAAGCAAAAATCATATTGGAACCTGAAGCAGTCATCGAAACAAGAAATCGACAATTATGAAATCGATCAATTTTAGAGTATCTCATCAAGTGGAATAACTTACCCGTGGAAGATTCCACATGGAAGGATGAGAATTTTATACAAAAGTATCCAGAATTACTCAAGCATTGAGAACAATGACCTTTTTGAAGGAGAGGGGTATGTTAGGTCCCTATAATACTAGTGTATTCCCTCATTGTTATTAGTGTCATTTGAATCATCCAAGACTTGTTCATTTATGTAATGTAAAGAAAGTTTCCCCCTCAAAGACGCTGATTTTGAAGTTGTTGATCTATCTTTTCTTCTCTTTTATGAGTTGGTTGCATAACATACATCTAGGACAAGATAGAGTTCCTGGAAATCTCCTTGCTTGACACGACATACCAATACATTGTCAAGATTGAGCAGAAGTTTAAACAAAATAAGCGAGACTTTGGATCTGCGAATCTTAAAAACAAAGGACAAAGCCAAGGCGGGGTGACTGAAGACAACTCTCCAAAGCTGCAAGAAAATAACGCCAACATGAAGTCAAAGAAGGACACAAGAAATTGGTGTGAGTTCCATAAGATCCCCACTCATAACACAAGTGAGTGTCGGACCAAGCAGTTGGTGGTGGCCGAGTTGAAGGCTTCAGAATCAGATGCATATTCCGAACCTGAGTTAGAACCCGACAAGAGGAATGAAAAAGGGAAGAAAATTATTGATGTGGATCCCAACACCATTGTTTCCACTGCCAAGATCTAGAAGAATGAGCTCGATGATACAAAGGAGGGGGAGCATATTTTCCACTCAAAAATGTGGGTAAAGGGTTCTCTGCTGCAATTCATTATTGACAGTGGTAGCCAAAAGAACTTCATTTCAAAGGAGTTCATGAAGTGGTTGGGCCTACTAACCATACCACACCTGCAACCATACAACATCAGGTGGCTTCACCAAGGACAAGATATCTGAGTCCACCAACAATGTCTCCTTCCCTATAATATTAAGCCCTTCATAGATGAAGTATTGTGTGATGTTTCTCCTCTCAACATTTGTGATGTATTATTAGGACAACCATGCCTATTGAAGTGAAATGTTGTATATGAGTCTAGACCTCGTTATGTGATTATTTCTTTGGGTGATACATTATATAGGATACCATAGCTAGCCCCACCTACCGCCACCTCTTTGATCTCTGCCAAGAAATGTTGTAACATCATCTCCAAGACTAGGAAATTTATTTTCTTTATGGTTCACTCTCAAAATAAGGGGAAGATTGTAGCCACATCCATGGCCCCTGGGAAGGGTTCCTCCATGTAGCAGAAGTAGGTGGATATGGTCATGAAATAATGCACGGACATCTTCTCCTCACCCACAGGGGTAACATTGCACTATCAGGTCAAACATTCGTTTGATCTGACTCTTGGATCACCTCTACCCAACGGGCCAATATAATGCCGCTCCATTGTTGAAAATACCAAGTACAAGTATCGACATGATCAACATCAGGTGCCACACAAGTTTCAGGTGAGCGACAAATTCTGGTTACATTTACAGAAATAACGCCTTACAAGAGCCCATCAGAAGCTTGTACCACTCCGATATGGTCCTTTAAACATTACCAAGGCTATGGGAAACAATGCTTTGGAGCACATCATTCCTCTGTTTCTTGGCTTGCATCGAGAGTTCAATGTGGACCGCCATTACATATTACTATTTTAATAAATTAATAAACTAAGATCATTATTTAAATATTATTTTTCAAAAACTAGTTGTTTAATATAGTCGTTAGCTATTAATATTTTTAATAAATTAATGAAATAATATCATTATAAATAATTTTTTCAAAAACTAGCCGGTTTAATATAGCCGTCCTAATAATATTTTTTTTAATAAATTAATATTATAATTTAAACATTATTGTTCAAATATAGCCGTTACTTGAAATTATGTCTCTACATTGCTCTCTATCTAGGCCTTTGCCATGGCCTGCCTCTTCATCTGGTCCTGATGATGAACCACACTTGTTGGTTCGAAATGCGTTGGCCAAAAAATTCTCTCATGTGATTTCTGCAGAAAGACTTTGTTTAATACATTAGAGATTGCAGAACATCTCAACAGGGACTAGGTTCAACATAAATTTCCTCACCTCATGGAGGCTCTGCACGCAATGGGGACCATTGCTTTCTAGGGGGGGAGGAATGATCCAGGTGGATATTGGTGGCCACCCACCTATTCCACATAGACCCCCCCAGTCAGTTTCATTTTTTTTCTTAATTGTAGCACAATTGACTATTTTTGGCAGTTTTTCTGGTCCTGAACTTCCATAGTCGTTTTGAGGCCCTAAATGGCGTTTTTTTGGGGAAAAACAATGATTGAAATGTCAATTTCATCAACAGATGAAGTACTCAGAGAGATATTTCCAACGAGGTATTGTACATGTCAAACGAAGATAATATGACCAAGTTATGACCCTGGGAAGTTGGCTGCCCAACTAACCCCAATGGGGCCCATAAACTCTTGTTGTTACATCTCCTCGGGTTAGGGTTTTGGTTTTTTAGGGTTTTATCTTATTTTTAAATAATAAAAAGGCCCTTGGACCTCATTGTAACTCAATTCATATGCATGTAGCCACCACATCTCTTCTCATAGATAAGCTACCATCGCCCGAGCTAGTCTTATTTCCATTTTGTTTGTAAGCATACTTCAATATTTTTGTATAAATGAAATGAAGTGTTATTTTTGCTGCATCGCTGTGGTTATGGTTATATCTATAATTTTTTGCATTCTTGTTTAAATCCAGATCAATGGAAAATGAGGCAATTTTCATGAAAAATATTTTCAGTAAGTACTTCCCTTATCATACTTCTTCTTTTCATGTTGCTCACCCTTTCATGCTTGTTTGTAGCAACAAAGCGAGTGTTATCTCCACCTAGGGTGGAAGGGGCCTCGCTTCCGGCATTAACTACACAGGTATTGGACAAGGGAATGAAGCCCGTGCATGATGAGGGGCCATCAGGTGTGCAAGAGACTGATGTCATCCTCATTTAGGATGATGAGGCAGAGGCAGAAAATATCAAACTTAGGATGACCATTCAGGAGCAGGACTCGGAAATCCATGAATTGATACTCAATATGGAGAGAGGTAGATGGGTCATCAAGTATTTGGAGCATAGGAACAAATAGCTTGAGGATTAGTAGGCGATCATGGAGCTGTAAGGCATCCGTGAAAATCGACAAGCTGCCCAGCAGAGGAGGATCGAGCTCACTACCTTGGAGCAAGAGATCAACAACGACCGTGAGTCTTGGTTAGATTGGGTCAATCTACACTTGGAGAGACTGCTGGAGAAGGAAAACAGGGACAAAACCATATTGAGGAGGATGGCTTGTCATTACAGGGCACAGAACATGAGTGCAAAGGCCCGAATAAGGAGTTTGAAGGCCAAACTGAGCAGAGCAACAAAAGAGGCAAAAGAGAAAGATCGGCTTCGAATCTTGGCTGATGCTTCTGTGGCCCAACATAGTGCCTCTTAGAGAACCTCCAGCCCAAATTTCAAGGAATTTGGGAAAATTTTGGTCACATGGAAATTTTTTCGCACAAACACAGATTTTTTCTCTATACGCGCCGCGCCACCGGTGCGACGCATAGGATTGGGAGCTCCAAATGAGGAATGGTTTGCATTTTTGGATTCAACATGCAAAATCATGACTACTGGCACTTGGGCAAGAAATTTGGGCATGGTTTGAGTCTCCAGGAGGTCAAAAACACCCAAAAAATGGCATCACTGCCCCTATTTTGACACACAGGAAGAAGTCTTGGGAGAATGAATATTTTGAGGGGAAAATGAGCTCCAAATTCAAAAACTCCACTTGGGTTCGAAAGTAGACAGGACAGGCTTTTGAACGAGCACACTTGGGCACATTTTTGACTCCTTCAAGTGCCTCAAAACTGGCCTCAAAGTGGCATAACGCATACAGAAAAGGGCGCGACGCATATAGGAAAAAAGGCCCATAATGCCTCTGTTTCACGAAATTTCGCTTCCCAACTTTTCATAAGTGGGCCCCCTCATATGAACTTCATTTTTTTCGGCACCTAAGGCAGTTTTAAAAGAATTTTCACTCCAGATGGGCAGTTATCCAAATGGCAAAGGAAGGCAAAGGGCCACCCAAGCCATTTGTCATGTTTGTGGCGCTGCACCTGTAGCTGATGTTTGGCTCTCCACCTTCATTTTGTGATGATTTGAGTAACTACCCAACCCTTGGGTGTTCTATATCTTCATGGCACATTATATATTGTATGCAAACTATTTGCAAAGGGTTGGTTGGCTTGTAACTTCTGGGAGACTGTGGGAAAGAAACTCTGTTTCTGCATTGTATATTTTTTACAGAGGATTAATGAAAGGCAGTGGCTCTGTTTCATGAGATTCATGTGGTTGTGAGTGTAGAAAATGTGTCTCTTATGTTTCATATGTATCTTGTTATGTTTCATAGTTCATTTCATATTCATTTCCAGTGAAATTTTCGAAGTTAGCTAAGGTAGAATTCAATTTTATTGCTCTGCTTGTGGGAAAATGTCATGTTCAGTGTTCATTCTTCTGTTGAAAACGATTCATGTTGTCCATGCCCTTTTCACCCTCTTAATCAATCTCTCCATTCCACACTATCTTAAACTAAATTGCTAGGTTTTCCGCCTATCTTGCCTCACGAAGTAATCTGTGCCTTTGTATTAAGTTCTCTGTTCATTGAGGTCCATTGGTCCCATATCATCCCAGAAACATAGTCATTCATAAAAATCATTTCTTGTATCCGTATTCAGTTACTAGCCTAAGATAAACAGTTCACTGTAAGTCATCTCAGGCCATTTCATTTATCTATTCACTGAGTGTGACTCGGAGAGAGCCCTCTCCTGTTCTGGTAGGGCTAGCTACCAGAATGAGCGTGGTTTGTGGTTACCCTGAATTTTGTCTTCTTTCGGCCTAAGGCGGATTTAGGTGCTAACAGAACCTTGGATGCTAAGCTTGAGCATGGTGTCCTTGGTCATCACATTAATGGTAGCTCCAAGATTTATCAAAGTGTGTGGAACATTGGTGCCATTGATGTGCACATCTACTATAGGGATTCCAAGGTCCAAGTACTTTGGATAGATTACCTGACCCAACATTAAGTTGGATAGTTGTACAATGACATTAATGGTAGGGGCATCTCTTCTTCGCCTCCCTGGATGCTTGAAGCACTTCTCCTTAATCAAATTATTGTAAAAAGGCACATCTTTTATTGCTTGGAGAAGTGGAAACATATATTTTTCAATTCTCCCATAAGTTCAGTCTCTTCTAGGGTAGGTTGGATTGGTTGGATTAATCTCTCAGGAAAGGGTGGATTTACTTTAAGAATGCTTTCCTCTCTTTCTTCCTCAACCTCCCTAGTTGGAGGTGGAGGTTTGTTATCTGGGAGAACTCTCCCAGATCTCAGGTTAATTTCCTGTATTTCCACAACATAATATGGATATGATGTCTCTCCACTGTATACTTGTTGAGCTTGTCTGCTGCTTGGGTTCATATTTGGCTAGGCAAGTATCTGGGGTTGCTTGGGTGGAGCAGAGTGTAACAGCTGTGGTTGGGCAGGTGGTGGAGGCAATAAAGCTAGAACATTGTTGTATTGTGGTCTCCACCCCTGGGGTGGTGAATTCCACTGAGGTTGTGGTGGAGCATATGGTTGAAATGACTGGACGACTGACTAGGAGTGATACTGAGATGCAAAGGACTAAGGAGGAGGTGTAGACAAGGAAGGATGAGTAGGGGGTCCCCAAGAAGCTATGGATGTGGTCTGGTTGGGGTTGCAAATTGCATTGGATGGCCCTTGCATGCCATCCTGGTATGGGCTAGGCCCATGAGGTCTCGTTTGGTTTATGTAGCAGAACTTCTCGGTGACCCCTTTAGGTCCTTGATATACATCTTTGAGTCTAGGATAAGAAGGGCACTTGTCTGTGGAGTGGTTTTCTTCACAAACTGAGAAAATTTCAATAGAAGTTAATGGACATTCATTCCTAGGGTTCCTCCTCATGCATCTAGGATAGAAAATGGCCAAGGCTCTCTATGCTTCCTCCTGCTTTCTCTTAATGCACATAGTGTCCATTTGTAAGGTAAGGGTTTGCAACATCTCACTCTTGAAATCTTCCAGCATGTTTCCAATTTCACCCTTGATGGATGAGTTGGAAGAGGATGTACTAACCATAGGTTGACTACCCCTACCCTTTTTCTTGGCTACCCTAGAATGGTTTCTAAAGACAATCTTGATGTCCTCATAGGGTAACTGGTAGATATATCCTACTGCTAACAAGTGTAGGGTATCCAGGAGATCTTCCCTTACTCCCCTAAGCAAGACCAGCTTTAGTGACTCAGGGTCAAGTGTGCACCTAGCCCTTTTGTAACTAAGTTGGAATCTTTCTTCATAATCCTTTAGGGACTCATCATTGCCTAAGTTCATCTTAAAAATTTCCTCTTTAGTACCCTTTGACCTATAGTAGTCTCAATACTTGTTGTTGAAGGCTTCCTGCATTTGTGCCCAAGTTGTGATGATATCCCTAGGTAAACCCATGAAACAATGCAATGTTGCATCCTTGAGGGTATATGGAAATAGTTTAAACTTCTTCTCATCATCTGTATAGTCATAGGTTCGGCATATAACAACAAACTCAAATAGGAAAGTGTCTAGATCTTTTGTGGTCAAGCCATGGAAATGAGGAAGGTCAGAGGGGCTTATATTTTTCATCTTAGTGTCCCCGTTGGTTTCCCTGATGGGGAAGGCATCCTAAACTCTCTTTCTATTCCCTTTGTCATTTCTTTTTCAGCCATTGGTTTGGTAGGAATGGGTTCTTCTTCTTCTTCTTCCCCTGTAGGTTCTTCAAATATGTCAGGTTGATCACCTAAGGGTTCCTCCAGTTCATAGTCACTGAAGAAGAGGGAAGGTTGGTTGTTTGATGTAGTGGGGGTATTTGGCAAAAATTTCCCTAAGCTATCCCTATTCCTATGAGGCATGAAAGGAAATGCTTTTGGTTTGGTTTTGTGTTTTTTTTTCAAACTCAAAAAGTAATTTTCAGAATTGAAATTGCAAATTGAATGAAAACTGCTGACTGAATGAAAAACTAATTGTTGAATTGAATTCTTGCTTGCAAAATGGAAAGGAAAGCAGAGAATGTAGAATGAAAAAGGGAGAAACTAAATTACTTTTGCAGAAATAAAACTAATGGAAAAATATTAGAAGCAAGAAATAGAAGAAAGAAAGCAGTAATCACATATTACTCAGACACCTCCCCAACAATGACACCAAAAAGTGATGAGTTCCAGTATTGCAGCAATAATGCTGCAACTCCTAGGCTACCAGCTTTACTTTATCAACCTGGGGTTTGTTATGCTCTTGACCTACGGGAAGATGCCATAATACCAAATGTGCGAAGAAATATAACCCAGAACACAGAACAAAATGAGAAATAACAACATGTATTTTATTATTTAGAGATGAAAGAAATGTTCACTTGCCTCTTCGAGGGGGAAACCTCCAATAGAGTAGTGCTTGATTATAGAATAAGACACAACCCACCTCAATGGGGAGTCTCTATCCTTTATATGGGATTCATGTATGCAATACCATGGGTTAGTACAATGGTTCTATTAATACCATCTATCTAATACCATGGCCCATTTGCAACTAATTGTGGTCCCTTTCTTTAAATGTGGATCAACCACTTACAATTATTAATATGGGCTTTATTGACTCTTTAACTAATTATAACTATGACTCGACCCTATTACATAAATAAGGGGGTTAGGGTTGGACCCTAACATGCCCTCTCCCATAAAAACAACCTTGTCCTCAAGGCTAAAGCTATAGAAACTACTGAAGAATAGTGGTTGGTGTTACACTAAAATTTGTCACCATGACTATCTGCAATTAGTATGGCTCCATCAACAGTCATACTATCCTCCTTGTCAAGCCTTATACCTCTGCTCTCCATGTCCAACTTCAAGAAAGAGAGAAAGTTATTAAAAAACATGTTTATCTCTGGGTACGCAGGTTCTCTCTAC
>APFE031323336.1:0-11535 GCA_000404065.3 Pinus taeda | reverse complement strand
AAATTATTATGTTACTAAACACTAATGCTAATATCCATATTATTAATACTAATGCTATTGATAATTATAATATTACTAAACACTAGAATTAATGTTAATAATAGTAATATTCATATTAAAAAAACGACAAAGGGTCTAGCCAAACACTGAGAAAAAACTAAGAAGAGAGGGAGGGAATCCAACAACTACTAATTTTACAGCGGTCATCCCTATTAATATTACTGGAAAACCTTTCAATTTCAATGGCTTCCTTAAACTTACGAAGATGGAAATGAGGAATCAATGCATATATATCTATTATATTTTTTTAATAAGATTTATGATCGAAACACTCTGGTAATATTTTACATAGACATAATTACATTTATCTTTCTTAACTAATTAAAAATTTTATTATTAATTTCATGTAGCACTTAAATTATATTTTTAATGAAATATTAGTATGGAAATTAAATTTTTTAATAAAATATTAGTAGAAATATTTGGTGAGTTTATATAAACATAATTTCATTTTCTTTCTCAAAACTCATTAAAATTTATATAATATTATTTTTTATTAAAATTATTACTTTAATATATAATTTATTGAATTTTCGTTTATTTAGAAATTTAATTCTATCATTAATATTATTAAATTTAAATTTAAAAAATATATAATATTATTATAATATCATATATAAATATCTATATATTAAATTTAATTTTTTAATTAATTACAAAATAGATATTTTAATACAAAAGTTTAACCAAAATAATAATTGATTTTTCTTTTGAAAATACAAAATGATACTTTCCCTCAAAAATTTAAAATATGCTAACAGTTATTGTTTTTTAGAAATTTCCAAAACTTTGCCCCTAAATAAATTAATCTTTCTCAATTTACCCACATATAATATATTAAGTAAGAAACTTCGTTTATTTAGTAAGTCTAGTGGAAAAAAATAAAGTATTTTTAAATTATATGAATATGAATTAACATATAATAGAATAATAAAAATTAATAATATTTTGGATTTTAGAGTATGTTTTAAAACTATTTTACTAACTAAAGCTATTTTAAAGAAACAAATTAATAATTCAAAACATAGAAGTATTAAACATGACATAAATAAGACCATCTAAATTACACATATTTTTCCTTGAATAATGATGATGAAAAAAGCTATATTAACAGATGGCAAAGAATAATAACAAGCCCTACTACTAATTTAATAACTAAATTATAATAAATTCACAAACAAATTATTAAACACTAAAAATTAACCATCATTTAAAATCCTTTTTAACACAATTTTGATCCTTGCATCAGCATGAATCATGTTTTACAGAGAATCGATCCCAAAATGCAGCCTCTATCTCAAACAGACAATGAAACATCGAACTCACCTCTCTTCTTCAATCTCAAAATCTTTTAAGAAAAGCACCCGTCCAATGACATGCTAAAGCATTCAAACAATTAAAGCTAACATCATGAAAACATTATATCCATCGAGACATTAAAACATTATTTTCATTTGGGCAGACATTAAAATATTGTTTTCACTGGAGCATACATTGAGTCCAATATGAATTTTACATTTACAGGTTTGTATGGAGCGTCCGCTGATAACAACATTGTAATGACTGCAATATGTAGCATTTTTGGATTTTGACCCATATCTTACAGGTAAGGTAGCAATATTGTAATGACTGCAATATGTAGCATTTTTGGATTTTGACATATATTACAGGTAAGAGTCAGGATGAATATTTATCCTAAGAGTCAGGATGAGATGAAAGGCCAAAGAATTATTTTTTTCTAATATATAAAAGTCAATTTTTTTCCTTAAAAAAAAGCAGATATTAGTATAAAAAAGGCCAGTGTAATTTTAATAATAACTCAAAAAAAATTTCATTTTTAGCATTTATTTCAGAGTAATATTGAAAAGAAATTTCAAAATTTTACCCTCAAAATATAAACTAATCTTTCTCAATTTCATCCCAGAAACTTCACTTTTTTCAATAAGGATATAACTTTATAAATATAAAGATAGTTTTTACAAATAATAGTTTTTACAAATAAAAAACAATAGAATAGTTTTGAATTTGGAGTATATTCTAAAATTGTTTAGCTAAGAGCTTGTTTAAAGAAACAGATTAACCACTCAAAATTTAAAGTGATGTAACATAAAACCCTTTATAACTATACATGTTTTTCTTTAAATAAACGGTCCCCTTATGAACTACACATGTTTTAAATTGTTTAGCTAAGAGTCTGTTTAAAGAAACAGATTAACCACTCAAAATTTAAAGTGATGTAGCATAAAACCCTTTATAACTATACATGTTTTTCTTTAAATAAACAGTCCCTTTATGAACTACACATGTTTTTCCTTAAATAATAATGATAAAAAAGCTGCATTGACAGATAACAAACAATGATAAAAAAAAAGCTGCATTGACAGATAGCAAACAATGATGACTCTTCCCACCAAGTTATAATAAGTTCGGAAAAAATTAATAAACCTTAAACTAAATAATCATCGTTAAAATCCTTTTCAACACAATTTTAACCGTAAGCATCCTCATGAAACATGTTATACAGATAATGGATCCCAGAATACAGCCTTTATCTCAAACATATGAAACATGAAACCCACCTCTCTTCTTCAGTCGCAATGAAACATGGAACCCACCTCTCTTCTTCAGTCGCAAAATCTTTAAGAAAAACATGCGCCCGATGAAATGCTAAAGAATTTTAACAATTAAAGACAACATCATGAAAACATTATATGCCATCAAGGCATTAAAACATTATTTTCATTCGGGCATACCTTAAGGAGCACATATGAATTTTACATTTACAGGTATGCATAGAACGTCCTCTCATGTTCAACAAAAGCCAGTGCAATTTCAATAGCAAACGAAAGATTTTTTCCTTCTTCGTATCCATTTCAGCATCGTGAGTAATTCTGGAAGCCCTGAGGAGGACGTTGGCTTTCTGATTGACGAGCAGCCTCACAATATCTCGCTTGGCAGTTGACCTGAAGGGAGTCGATGAGCTGAGAAAACCATCCACCAGATGCAGGTAAGCCTCCAGATCGTGACAGCAGTTCATGTCGGCATTGGGTTTCAGATATGGAGAATGCCTGTTATCCACCCGAAGCTCAGTCCCAACATGAAAGTAAGCAAACGGCATTTGCTCTAGAACCTTCACGATTCTCTTTACGTTCTCTGAACGCTGATTCATCACGTGCATCCACTCGTTCAAGAACAAGCCAGGAACCTTAGTAATAACATCGTTAATGTTAACAACTCTCAGCACTCTGCACCCAAATTCCTCCAATCTCCGACCAAAGGCACGGTTCCCAACTCGGGGACCCCCGAATGAAAAAACAGTCACTGGAACCTTGAAGCATTTGCCTCCATTGAAGGTCTTACCGAGCTCGTAGGCTGTAAGAAGAGCCAATGCTGAGCCCAAGCTGTGGCCAGTGATTGTAATACTGAGTTCTTCCCCCTCGTACAATTGCACCAGCCTTCGAACCTCGCTGACGACCTGATCCGAAGAGCTTTGCCCGGTTGAATCTTTACATTTGTAAAGGCTCCAGAAACCACTTTCAACTTTTGGTCTGCAGCAATTCGAGGAACATTGCTCCTCCACATGTGTTAGTAGGCTCTTGACATTCTCGACCCATTCCAGAGGAGTCCCCGTGCCTCTATACGCCACTACAATATCCCTCCTTCCAAGCCTCATGATTTCAGTTTTATCGTCACAAACTGCAACATACCCAATCCAGCTGGTTGGTCTATTTATGCATTTTGCATCCATGGTGAAGCCCTCAGAATTTAGCCTCGACGACAGAAAGCGCGTTAACCACTGTGGAACCTGGATGCTGGAAGTGGCATTGATATTTTTGGTTACCTTATACCCACAACTCTTGAGCCCCACGTTGTCTAGTAATGAACACTTGCTGTATTTGCAGCAGCCGTAATTTTCAGATTGTGGGTCGAATTCGAATGCACTGTAACTGGCCTGAACGAATTCACCGTACTTGACGATCTCTCGTCTCAGATTCGCGTCCAAGGGATCAAGAAGTCCTTCCCAGTTCTTCAATCCCTGGTATTCCCTCCATTTTGACCCCAACTTCTGCTTCGGAGACATGCTAGGTTTTTCAACCGAAGCCCATATTCCTACACTCAGGTCTGAATTACTCCCACCATGACCCTTGTCCACTTTCTCCTCGCAGTTCAACTTCAAATTATCATTTAATACTTGGAATCCTTCAGTCGAGGCGTTAAACCTTGGAATCTTTGTGTGCAGTGAGATGGGTTGTAAAGTAAAAGACCGCCTGGAAGCAACTGAAACATTCTTCGTGACCTCGTAATTCGTGCATCCAGTCAAAGAATTTAAAGATGAGAACGACGACGCCAATGCAAGTGAGTGTGCACTAGGTTCCATTCAAAAGGATATTCAGTAAAACCAGGGATTTCGATGCAGGTGAGCATGGACCAAAGGGAGATTTTTGATATGTTCCCCCACTTCTTGAATTCCTCGCTGATATATTGCACATGATATCTATGCAGAGCAATAGTTGTCAAGATTTTCGTGGGCGGTTAGCCCTGTTTCTACATCAGAATGTTCGTCTTGAATTCCTTGCTGATCAGGTGATACAATTGCCTATGTATGTAAATTGGCTAAGGGCTTCTTGGACGGTTGACTACTTTGTACAACCGTACACTACTGTTATTAAATTTCAACCTGCTGTCCTTTTTTTAAGGAGGACATCTGGCATTATTGGTTGTATTTGAAAAAGGCTAATTAACAAGTACACAGATTGTCAATGATGTATAGCCAGAGTGGTTGGGAGGGTTTAATGATAACCTTTCCATCCGGATTCCAATCTCCTGACATGAATATGTTGAATAATCCTGAAAAGGGTTCTATGTATGGTTATGCTAGGCTTCTTTAGTACTGGAAAAAAAAATACATATTTTGTCACACTATGGATGTCTAGCATTAGAAGGTGTTTTCCATTTCATATAAGAGTTTATTCAAGTTTGAAGTTTGGTTTACTTGTCTAGATTGGCTTGTGGGTAGTTTGGTACATATTTTGTCACACTATGGATGTCTAGCATTGGAAGGTGTGTGTTTGCCAATTCATATAAAATTTTATTTAAGTTTGAAGTTTGGTTTACTTGTCTAGATTCGTTTGTGGGTAGTTGGGTGGTCTAGCATTAGAAGGTGTTTTCCATTTCATATAAGAGTTTATTCAAGTTTGAAGTTTGGTTTACTTGTCTAGATTGGCTTGTGGGTAGTTTGGTACATATTTTGTCACACTATGGATGTCTAGCATTGGAAGGTGTGTGTTTGCCAATTCATATAAAATTTTATTTAAGTTTGAAGTTTGGTTTACTTGTCTAGATTCGTTTGTGGGTAGTTGGGTTAGAAAACCTATTTTTTCGTTTGTTGATCAATATTTGGCTCTATCAAGATTCAAAACGCATGCTAATTAACAAGTACATATTTTGTCACACTATGGATGTCTAAAAGAAGTACATATTTTGTCACACTATGGATGGCATTGGAAGGTGTTTGCCAATTCATATAAAAGTTTATTTAAGTTTGAAGTTTGGTTTACTTGTCTAGATTGGTTTGTTGGTAGTTGGGTACATATTTTATCACACTATGGATGTCTAGCATTGGAAGGTGTTTGCTAATTCATATAAAAGTTTATTTAAGTTTGAATTTTGGTTTACTTGTCTAAATTGGTTTGTGGGTAGTTGGGTTAGAATGTCTATTTTTTCGTTTGTTGATCAATATTTGGCTCTATCAAGATTCAAAACTCAGGCTAATTAACAAGTACATATTTTGTCACACTATGGATGTCTTGTATTGGAAGGTGTTTTTCAATCAATATAAGGCTCTACTTAAGTTTGAAGCTTGATATCCCCGTCTAGATGGTGTAGTCTAATTTATACACAAAATGACATTTTCCACCACCATTTTCTTGGTTAATTTTAATCAAAATAAGAGATTTTTAAAAACTTGAGTTTAAATTGTTAATACATTTATGCATTCAAAAATGTATTTTGAACAACAAAAACTCTTGAAACTGTATTGCTTGGTGTTCCCGTGAAAAAGACTATTTCTTTTATAAGTTAGAATGACTACTTAGTCTATAAGTTAGACTGTGTCATCTACATTGGTTTGTGGATAGTTGCATTAGAATGTCTAGCTTTTGGTTTGTTAATCAATATTTGACTCTGTCAAGATTCAAAACTCTTGATCTCCTTAATCGATACGTAAATAGTTTAATTAGTTTCATTAGTTTCAGAGTTTGTCCATTAGAGTGTGTTGAGATTCAATACTCCAGTGATTTCCTTAATTTAGAATTCTTTCACTTGATAAAAATTAGTGCAACCATATAAATTAAATCACTAGTAAACACTTTAGGAATCAATCCATCATAAACATCAAAACACTTACATCTTACATTGTCCATTTAAAAAAAAATAAAAAATAAAAATCATAAAAATGAATCAAATTATAACTTTATTTTAAATTATTATTATTATTAAAATAAAAGAATTAATATTGATTAACGTATAACTTTAAAAAAACATATAACAAATGTTTTAACCATGGTGGTTCATTCACACTTTATCTTGAAATTTTTTAATTTATAATTAGCTTTTGTTACATTACTATGGGCTAATACTATGGCTTATCAATACCACATGGGCAATATGAAAAACCTTGATATGATAATTTTTTTAATTAATTAATTTGAAAGAAATTAATTAAAGAGCATAGTTAGGTTGGAGATAAATACCACATGCGCAATATGACAAGGGTTGATATGATAATTTTTTTAATTGATTAATTTGAAAGAAATTAGTTAAAAGAGCATAGTTTGGTTGGAGATAAATCTTAACTCTTGATTTATGAATACTACATTGTAGCATATTCCATGGAGATTAAATCTCGCAGTAGTCTATAAGGCGACTTTTTGAAAGCCTTTCCGACGGATTTTTCCGGTCAAAATCCGGCAGCAATTCGTTGGAATCCCAAGTTTGATAGCTAGTTTCTGCACAATCAATGGCTCCCAGGGGTTTTTCAAGGCGCTGAATCCAAATATGCAGTTAAAAAACCATTTTAACTGCTAAAAATCAAGATTTAACCTCATTTCTTCAACCGGATTCCGTCACCGGAATCTCCAAAAAGTCCCATTATAGACAACTCCTTAAATCTCTACCATTTCCCTAACTTGATAGTCAAATTAAAATTATGAAAAAACTATTGTAAAATAATAAACAATGCACTAGTAATTTTCTTTCAACCTGAGGTTATGGGTTCAATTCTGACAACACTCTTGGAGTACGGCCTTGTGGGCAGTCACCAATCTATGGAGTCCAGCTCAGTGGCTGAGCTACAAAGAATCCCTTCCGATGGATTTGCTCTTTCAAAAAGATTTGTCAAATACAAACTTTCCATAAACGTAAAAAACACCTATCCAATTTAGATATACATAGCGATCGCCAATCTCTAAAATAAAATCCTTAAACCAGCCAACAAAAAAACTTCATTTCAACTTTCTATAAGGACAGTGATCTTGGATTTCAAATTGCGGTGATCCTGGATTTCTTGGTTCAATTTGACACAGGCGAATCGTAGCGAACCGACCTTAAATTTCGTTTTTTGGTAATTATTTTTCCACGACTTTCAGAGGCCGAGTGTACTGATACTGACGTTTGACACAGTGGCAGGTGTGCGCTTACCTCACAAACTCTGCAAATCCGAGAAGACGATCGTCACAAAGAGCGATAGTTGCGCGGGATCATGGATAAAAAACGGCATGCAGACCAGAAAAGGCAAGGAAGGAGAATGTCATGTGGCATTTGGTATCTCATCTGTCCTTTCAACATCCCTTGTAGTTGGTCGCAGACGCTAGTGCACGGACCAGATGACGTTGCCATGGGGTCGGTTTCTGGGGACCAATAAATCCCATGTTATGGGGCCAAAATGAACCGCCGGTGTATATGTTTACCGTTTGATTTTGTTAAAGCTAAAATCAAACAGTGTCCGCCGGTGTAATAAATCCCATGTTATGGGGCCAAAATGAACCGCCGGTGTATATGTTTACCGTTTGATTTTGTTAAAGCTAAAATCAAACAGTGTCCGCCGGTGTATATGTTTACTGTTTGATTTTGCCAAAGCCAAAATCGAACAGTGAACATATACACCTGCCAGTTCATATTAATAGCTTGATAACATGGAAAATATAGCTCACCATCCGTTTCTAGCCACTGTACGTAGCCACCAATGCTACAAAAATTTCCCAACATACATATCACCACACATTTCACGAGAAAAAAATTATTGAAATGTGGCCCATTCTTACACGATAAATTTGCTACCGAAAACGTTTAATTGAAAAAGGGGACCATTGATTGCATACATAAATTTCCACGAATATTAAAGGCTACAATTAAATCTTTGAATGGTTAATAAAATTTATTATAATTTAACGATTAATTGATAATAAAGATAATAATTATGATAGTTAATGATTAAATGATAATGAATATAATGAAATATAATGAATTATAGTTATACATTTTATTTTAATATGGTTCAATTCATCCTTTTTATTTAAGAATTTGTTTAAAATATTTTTGGGTTTTGGTTTGGTATCTCATCTATTTCTATTTATTTTTGGATGAGATGAATTTTTAGTTATATAAAAAATTAATGCAATAGTTATGATAATAAAATGTTATGTATCATCGGATTAGAAAGTCAAATTCTCTAATTTATAGGTATTTGATAGAGAGGGTATGTAGGTATCTAGAGATTGAGAGTGTCAATTGAGTATAAAGTCTACTCAATCTTCTAGTTAAAAAAAGAATTTGTTAAAATATTTATGTATATTTAAAAAAATGATCATATATAAAATCATATATTTTATAAATTTTAATTTAATTTTTAATTTTTTAAATTTAATTCATTATCTCAAGGGGCAACTGAATTGGTAATTGAAGTAATATGAGTTCTGAGAAGACCTAGAGATCCAAGGTAGTGTACATTGATATAGTGGCTACATCTTTGTGTTCAACTACAATTATAACTCTACACTAAGGTTTAATTTTATAACATTTATAAAAAACTAGGATTCTACTCTACTTGTTTTTACTATGGACACTTGGTAAATCGAAACAAAATATATATGTGTGTGTGTGTGTGTGTGTGTGTGTGTTTTGGTTTAATTTCTTTTTTAAAGGAATTTTGACAATCAAGGAATTCATATAACAGATCTCACATGATAAATTTTCGTTGCCATAAAGTTATAGACGAATAATCATCTCCCTCTCTCAAAAAGAAAAAGAAAATGTATCCAGCAGGTGGCTGGGAGGAAAGGGGAAAAAAGAAAGGTAATATAATTTGGAAAAGGAACAACCTGAAGGGTTTTAGTAGGACACTGTCGAGGGTATTCTTGAATTGGACTGCGAGCCAATGGAAGCCTTGAATTGGACCTGAAAGTCTAAGAGAATTTTGGTTGGACTATGGTTGTGATGCCAAAAGAATAGGAGTACAAAATATTTTCTATTGACTAAGTCTGGAAACAAAAAGGGCTTAGGGGGAGTAGTGGATGTAATTTTCATACTCAAGGTTGGGAGAAGAGGTCTCTCCCAGTAAGGTTTCCCCCATATTGACAGAATATTTAAGATAAGTATGTGTTCATGTAGAAGAAGTTACCTTTATGTTGTTGTTTAGTTGACAATATTTTCTTGACTAAATAATAAATAAAGGAAGATACTACAAATTATGTCTAACATGTTAATTGTGGAATACTATTTCTTTCTTCTTCTTTTTTAAATGCAATGCGTCTACTGAAAATTATTGTATTAGTGTTAAGGTAGTTTCCTGGTTGGTATTGTATTTAAGAAATAACTTAAAGTAAGCATGTAGTGACTAAGATGGCTAATTTTTGGATTTTCTTTGATCTAGGTGGATATTGGTGGCCACTGGCCTATTCCACCTAGACCTCTAGTCAGTTTCATCAGTTTCCTTGATTATAGCAGCATTTACTATTTTTAGTGGTTTTTTGGGTCCTGAACTTCTGGAGCTGTTTTGACCCCGTAAACAACATTTTTTTGAGGTCCGCAACAGGCATAGAGCCATAGATAGGGGCCTACGGAAAATCCTATAATACTCAAAGAGATATTTTGAATGAGGTATCGTATGTGCCAAACAGAGATCATATGACCAAGTTACGACCCTGGGAAGTTGGCTGCCCAACTAACCGCAATGGGACCAACAATCTCTTGGCATTCCATCTCCTGGGGTTAGGGTTTTAGTTGTTTAGGGTTTTCTCTTATTGTTCAATAATAAAAAGGCCCTTGAGCTTCATTGTAACATAGTTCAGAGGCATGTAGCCGCCTACATCTCTTCTCAGAGATAAGCTACCATCGCTTGAGCTAGTTTATTTCCATTTATATGTAAGCATATTTCAATTCTTTGATATTAATGTAATGAAGTCTTATTTCTGTTGCATCTCAACATTTATGTTTGTATATGAATTATGTTGCATTCATGTATAAGTCTAGATCATTGTTTAGACTATTTTAAAATAGGATAACGAGAGGTACACTGTGTCAAGCTCGATTAGGAAGACCTTGTATTGACCGGGCGAGATTGATTAACATGCATATTGAACTTATGTTCCACAAGCCAAATAGATTCCACACAACATGATTTCTTTGGGGAAGGGTGTGTTATGGTTCAAGGGAGATCAAATCCATAACTCAGAGTTGAAAAACCTTTGAAAATTAACAAAGTATATGGGGAGAGAGTAGGGAAGTAAGTGACCATAGGCAGTTAGCCAAGAGACTAATAGTGACTTTAGCAAAAGAGAAAAGAAGTTAACTCAGGAAAAGAAAAGAAGAATAGAGAGAACACCTTGGGAACTTCAACTTGGAAGATGTATGGTAACTTTATCCTTTTTATAGCTTGGAATTAATATTTGAATAAAGATTTAAAACTATATTGTTCCTTGGAACCAACTCTATTCCTAAATAATGTGACTCGGACTAATATAACAGTCGGTTTAGATCTAGTCGACAGGCCAAAATGGTTAGTCTCCATGAACCGGTCTGAGGCTACAAATAATCACTTAACAGAAGAAAACAAGAAAAAATGTTCCAACCTATATAGGTCATACCTTATTTCCATGTAAAAAAATAGCATAACCATCATTTAATCCCTCATCTATCATTAAAAGATTAATAAAATATAAATCAACTCAACAAGAAAACATTATATAACTTCCTCCTCAAACAATAAAACAAAAACATAAATAAACATATAAATTGAATAATTAGTTGTTTCATAACTAATCATTTGATAATATTAAAATAAATTAAAATCATAACTTATTAATTATAATAGCATGGTAACACATGCATTTAAATTAAACATATAGTTGTAATAACTCATATTAAAACGGTTAGAAAGCAAATGATAGGAATCATATAGAAAATTATAAGGAATTAATT
>APFE031323332.1:232993-250565 GCA_000404065.3 Pinus taeda | reverse complement strand
AAAAGAAAGACAGTAAGAATTAAATGGTTTTACTGATATTTTTCTATGCCCATACTCCCGCTCAGGAAAAATTAAAACTTCATCAAAAAAAAACTTACCAACCACAGTAAATAGCATTTACTGTTTACTGAGATAAACGGCGGTAGGAAAGCTTTCACTTCACGTCAAAATCATTTTCCAGGCCTTTACATCAACATCATACAATATGCTTTTGGAACTCTATCGGGTCCGGACTTCATCGCATGACACAACTATGTGCACCCATGGTTTCCCCCGATTGCGAAATCTCGATCACACATGGCCCGATACCTCCGATATATATATATTACAATATATGCCTAAAATTCATAAAAACATGAAACAACCCACTGGCGGACCCGAAGTAATATAAAGTAAAGTGTTGAATATCAATCGGGTCCAGAATATCGGGTCATAACATATCGCATGAAAAACGAACTGCCCACTTGGTTTTCCCGATAGCGAAAATAATATGGACCCGATAATTTATCAAAAGGGATTAATTCCTTCATCGGGTCCGGCTCATCGGCAATATCTCATTTATGAAAGGTCATGCTCCACTTGAAAATGGCGATAGCGATATGCCGATGCGATATCGGCGATCGCATATCGCAGACAACAAAAAACTTTAAATCTCCCCACTGCCTTTTCGCCGATGCGATATCGGTAATTCAATCATCGCTCAATCGTCGAACTGCCTGTGTCGCTGACTGCTTATCGCTGAAGTCACTGGGCTGAATCGCTGGGGTTGCTGGGATCGCTGCACGCTGAAACACTCACGCGCAGTTGAAATTACGATTTTCAACACTTATTACTACTCAAATATATCTTTAGTTGTCTTATTACTGGTTTCACAACCAAGTAAAATATAATTAAGTGAATAATGATATTTTCACGCTATGAAAAAGAAATAACGAGTAAAAGAGAAAGGAGGAGAAATAACCCATGAGAAATAGTATGAAAATACCCATGGACACCGAAATAGAATCGAAAACTTATATAAATGACTCTACATACACATTATTTATGCAATCGACAATCTAGAACACATCTACGCCTGCCCATTAACTCTCATACATAAAAGAGGAGAGCGGTATATTCGTGCAGCTCAATGTTTGAAAAGTGGAAGAGCTTCGTCAAATTATGTAACATGCTCTCACATGAAACAGTGCTCACTACATATACTACAGAAAGAGAAGTTGCTGCCGAAAAGCTAATTGGGACAGACAGGAAGATTGAGAGTGGCTATGTGCATCGCACTGTTGTTGGGATTAACAGCGGGTGCCTTTTCGGCATGCCAGAACACCGGCGTTCCCTCTGAGGGAGCCAACCAGAGACGATGGCTTTGCTACTAGACTCGAAGCCTTCGCATAACTCGACGATGCCGCCGCGCCCGATTGAGTAAAGAACGCTCCGTTCAACATTAGGTCTCCGTCCGACCTCCAATTCCACCTCCGCCATGCGCTTTCCAGTGCGTACTCGTGCTTGGTCACCTGTCCGACTATTCATATTCATCAATTCCATCTGCACTCTATTACTTTCGAATCTAATAGATTGAGAAGAATTGCAGAAGCAAAGCTTACCTCCTTGGAGAAGCGATTGACTGGTGCGAGGAATCGATTGCCTTGGCTGTTGATTGTTGGGTTCGCGCTTCCACCGATTGCGTACATTTCCCAGTGTGTGTAATCGTTGTTCACCACGTGGAAATAACCATGTCGGCATCTGCATTTCAACATTAAATATTGTTTTACAGAGACTTTTGACCTCTAAGCTGTGCTGGATTGTTAACAAATAAAACACAAAACGAAAAATCTGAAATCAGATTGGTTCAGATACCGGGTATGCGTTGCTCGAGCTCTTCCCCGAAATGGTTGAAGGCAACCGTTACTTGCATGTTAACGTCCAGCACATATTCGTCGCTGTGGCCGAGGAGCATAACCTGCGACAATTTATATATCACAATGTGACGAATGGGATGAGCATGAATAGGAAATTCTGAACTTTTAATGTTACAAAGACAAAATTGAGATTCAAACCTTATCATGGTGCGTCATAAAGTTGTTTGAAATTGTTATTGCAGTCGACCCCAGGATTGCATCGATGAGTCCATCTGCACAGTTTGACAAGGAGCAATGGTCTACCCAGATATTGCTTCCCCCAAAGATGGAGACTCCATCTCCATCACTTCTCGTCCTCCACCCGTAATGTCCTGGGGAATCCCTCACCATGGCGTTTCCTGCAGTCTTGCAGTCATGGATGTGAATCCCGTGAATGATAATGTGGTGAACGTATTGTACCGTAATGCAGGCACCGTTGGCAATGTGGACATTTACACCTCTCCCGTCGATTGTCTTGTAACTGTTCATGATAAGCTCTTCTTTGAGCTGGATGACCATGTCTCTTTGAAAAATTATCCACAGGCTCAGTTTGAATAACAGCGTGGCGCAGGGTACCCGGCCGGGGATTGACTGCATCGTAGTCATTGGGATCTGTGACAACATAAATCCTCCCATTCCTCCCTCCGATGGCATTCCTGCCAAACCCAATGGCGCAATCTGCGAGCCTCTTTCGATCGTTTTCCCAATCTGGATTGCAGCGCCAGCAGTCGTCGATGGGGTTCCCCGTTCCGCAAGACAAATAACTTAGCTCCCTCCTCGAATTGTTAATGCTCCTGCGATATATTGCATCAATTAACGGTTATTTCTCCGACCATATATTACATTAATTAAGCCCAAGCCCATAACACCTTCAAATCCCTAAACGCACATTATAGACAAGCAAGGTACTGTACAGCCCTGACGGAAATATATTCAAAGTTCCCTAGAACCTAGTGGAGGTAATTTGTTTTCGCGGCCAATCAGATCTAAAATATCATTTCACTGAATATTAAGGGCGGAAAATAACCAGCTAGGGTCATAAATTTCCACAGTTGGATTTGCCCTGGTGAATAGAATGGCATTGCAGAAAACTGCGCCTTCAACACTGTAAATTTCTATAAAGCCTTACTTGTGCACGATATCTAATATACTCATTCATGAAGGAGACAAATGTCAGCAATTCGAAATCTATCTCAAGTACCATATTAACTGAATTATGCATTGCATGATGGAGACCAATTACCTTTCAACCGCTTCAGCTACCCGTTCGGGCTGCTCCCCATATTTCGTTGCAGATTGTTGAGTACTTTTAGAACTGGATACAGCCGCAGGCTGACCAAGCACAGCCGCTGTCAAATTTTCGAAAATTTCGAATGACTTGACTGCTGAGGAACGAGCACAAAACATTCCAAAGAAATTAAGCAATGACAGTACACATCGATAGCCAGACATTTTGGTTACAGAAGCGGGCCAAGAATGTTGCAATCTACAGATTACAACGATGGGAATATCACTAATTGGCTGCTATACAAGATCTCTGCTGAATCGATTATGCCAACAATATATTGAGCAAGAGAAGACTCTGTTGAGCTTATGATATGGAGTATACTAATTGAAGAAGAAAATATGGTAAATCATAATAACAAGCTGCTAGGCTAATTCCTATAAATTATAACTATACCAGTCGACTACACTTAAGATGATCAAACTTGTGTTGAACTCAGCTGGTGTGCACGAATCTGCATGAACACCTTGCCCTTTCTTATAGAAGAAATTGGGAATTACTAAATGAATAAACTATGTACGGGTTGGGCATTAATGTTGGGGCCAGCTCATCTTTATTGGGCATCGAAGAGTGTTACCATGTGGGTGAGAATACTTTACCGGAATAACGCCCGACAATCACTGTTAAAAAAATGGATAGCCAAAAATACACAACAGTACCTGCATATATGGTCGGCTTGCTTCACATGCAAATCCAATATTGAAGGGACTTTGCTTCAGATTCATCTCACTCTGCTATGCACATAATCGATTCTTCCCGGGCTTTAAGGATTTAGTACCACCGTAATGCATGAAAAGATTTGCTACAGGTTTTGACCTCGGGTGAAATCTGCCCCATAATTAACATGGTATTTGTTCACCTGCACCTTCAGATCATCCTATACCTCATATCTCTCAGACAAATTTAAGACGTTGCCCCAAAAATTCGTCTTTTAAGGTCTTGTCAAATTCAACTGTGTAATGACCTACAGATTCTGAATGGTTAAAGTCGCCGACCAACCCATCCAGAGGAGCATGTTATTTCCAAAAAAGCCTTATAAATGAAGAAGTGGCTTTAGATGAATGGAATAAAAATCATATATGGAAGATTTGTTTCGTGCAGCCAAAGTAGATAAGACAAAGGTGATTCTCTGTGCCTGTAATCGCTATGTACATGCGGAGACACAATCTAATCCAGGTGAATTAGTTCGGACCCTACATCACACTTTATGACATAGAGATTCAAATTTTCTCCTGGCCTCATTAACTATTTCTTTTGCAGACAAAAAACGAAGTTTTTAAATTATTTGTTTTGACTGTATCGTTAGTTGGGTGCCCTACATGACCCAATCCAGATACATTCCTTTAACCCTACACCACACATTATGAAGGGCAGCCAAATTTTCTTTGGGCCCATTTAACTGTCTTATGGCATCTTCGCGCAACCGAAAAAGGTGAAGATTTTAATTATATTTTAAATTAAAAAGTACCTCTTCCCTCATTCTGGTGCTTCCATCTTCGTCATACACCTCCACCCCATGATGATGCTAGGGAGGTAATAAATAAATATTTTGAAGTTTAATCTTCACTTTGATGTCAAAATGTGTAATAAATATATATTTTCATATTAGGATTTTATTTTCAATGTTTTTCCCATTCCTATTTTGCCGTAGTTTTTTATCTTTCAATTTGTAATTAAAGGAATTTGGTAATGGGTTTTATTGGAGCGGCTACAACACCTTCTAAAATTTTTGATTACATTTAAATTTTGGAGCCTTTTTTGGTTTTCTCCTTGATGGTAGCAAACACTTGTGTTCATCCCATGAGCTCTCGTTGAGTTTTCACACCCTCTTTGCTTGATTAATCACTAGTTGTCTTTTGGAATCTTGATTGTTTGCCATGCTTGCGAGTTTTTTTTGGCATTTTCAAGGTTTGTCTTTGGATGTACGAGTTGTTTTCGCTTTGTCGACATTGGCCGCACTCACGCACTAAATCATAAGTATTGTCACACAAGTGTCGTCACAGTCGTTCGAAGACATATTTCAACTGTCGCACTTGTCACTCTCAACCTTCGAGTCAGTGTCATTGAGCACATGTTCTCTTGTTGGTTTGAGGTGTCCTGTCGTGGAGTCATGCTAAGTGTGTGATCACATTGTCGTGTATGCACAAGTACACTTGCTTTCACACTTAGTCAATTTTCCTAAAAATCTGTCAAAATGACAGCTCTCTGTCAACTAGACCCGATCTCAGTGACCTTGCACTGCTGCCTAGAATTGCACATAGCTTGAGGTTGTCCTCTGGGCACCCTACTCTGCGCAATTTTGGAAATGAGCCAGTTGATTGATTCCCAAAACTACATAGATCTTGTCCCAGAAGCCAACCAAATTTACTCTTCCTGCAAGACCTTCCATCAAGCCTCTCGCTAGTCAACCAAAAAAAAAACTTGAGTTGTGACCCTGGGTTGTACTGAACTCCAAAATTACACATAACTGTCATGCCCTGCCCATCCTGCCTACTTTGCAACTAGCCTAGAAACTACATAGCGTTGTCATGTCCTGCCCAGACTTCCCTCTCTGCAACTAGCCTAGGAATTGCACAGAGTTGTCATGTCCTGCCAACGCTTCTTCCCCGCTCTGCAACTAGCTCAAGAATTGCACAGAGCTATCCTGTCCAGCGCTTCTTCCCCGCTCTGCAACTAGCTCAGAAACCGCGCGGAATTGTCCGGGAAAGGACTCTCTCAGGATTGTACGGTTTTGAATAGCAACTCCCATAGCTTGACCTTGTGCTCCTTTGGAAAAATGCACAAATTTTTATTCCAGTGCCTCTTGCAGCCCGCACTGTCATCCCGAAATAAATTTCTTTGATCCCAGTTGGATGACTTGCTTTATGCTCCCTTGGAAAATTGTGTCATTTTGGTCGAGTAGCTGCCCGACACCTTGCTTGGCCTTTCTCCGGGAAACTACACAATTTTGCCTCCCAGCTGGGTTTTTCCCCACAGCTGTCACTACTGTCTCAAATTGCAAAAATATTTCTCCTAGTGACATCTATGTAGTTTTTCCCAATAGTTCTTTGAAGCACTACATCCTGACCTGTGTTGTGCTCCCGCAGCCTTAGTGTCTTGTCCTTCTCTTAGTCACCTGCACCGAAATGTAGAACAATGAATCATGGTAGACTAGGATATTTTTGGGATTTGATGTCGTCTCGTCGTGAGTGATTACAAGAACATGTACATCGATGAAACATGGCGCGATGATGAACGGGATGGAAAAGAGGCGCATGCTAGAAGACTTGATCATGGTAAAAGGAACACATGAAGCATAACGAGCAAGTGAGCGAAAGCGACACATTCACATGCACAATCAAGCAAAGACCAAGACCAACGATGACCCCGCACACTTTGCCATACGGAGGTGAAGATATGTTACACCAATAGGATATCATCACTCAGCAGCACAACAGCTCCACATGGACATGAAAGTCAGCCAATACATGTCAGTAGTGTCATGTCTAGTTGTGTCATGAGTTTCCTCGACCAGATCACTATTATGGGCCATACTTGTTGTAATCAATGTAATGCAAAGTGGAAGTCGAAGAAACCCACATATGAAGGTGAAGAGTCAAGTAAAGTAGAAAAGTTATAGGAAGTCAAATAGTCATGATGAAAGTCGAAGAGTCACAAGGGTCAGTTATACCCCGACTAACTATATATACCCGCTTATTGTATAAACAAAGGACTTTTCACCTTGGTTCCTCCCATAGAGCCTTGAGAGTCTATACTCTGTTCTTTGAGGAGTGAGGAGTGGCTCCAACGTCCCAATACTGAGACTAGTGAGGTATGGTGTACATATGTGTCTTGGATGTTTTGCTTAATTAAGAATCTTGTCTTAGACCAACAAATTTTCACGCTTATTCTGTATCCATTTGTAAGACTATTTTTTAAACGTTTGTAATGCATGTTTTTTTAACCTGTACTAAGATAGTTGAACTACTTCGGTTATTTTAGTACTCATATTGTTGAGGACGTGTTGTATTTTTTATCATTGTTGTCTCGTCTGTGTGGACAACTCCGTCAGACATTAGACAGACCATCTTTGTATTTTCTTGGTTATAACAATCGTCACTCTCATGTGGACTATTCCACTGGATGGTGTACATGTTTTCCCTTGAACTTTACTTTTCACAACTGCTACATCCACTGTGGACTATTCCACTAGATGCTGGATAGAACCTTGTTGTTGTTTGCGTGTGTTTATTCTTGGGTTGGGACTATTCTCTCTCATTAAGAGGCTCACTTTACCTCCCCCCTTTTGACAGTAAGAGAACCCAGACACAAAGTTACATTACGCACTCACCAAGCACACTCACCTCGCTTTCTTGAAGTTACAAGAATAACACTCTCATGTGTTGAACAACAATAGCTAAGGAAAATATCGAAGGTAATGACAACAAGGCCATCATAACGGATGAGACTCCTACACCAAACAACGAGAGGTCTAATTGGGACTTCATATCGGATGGATCCCTTGAATGTTGGCAGATCCACTACCGTCAACATTTCTGGTGCTAGAAGGAGGGATGCCAGTTGTTTATGGTTGAATGTCCTCTCAACCCTACATATCTGCCATATGGTCAAAGCAGTAACACGAACTCCCTCTCTCCCATGCACAACTCTAAAGTTGGTTAATCCTCACCTCCCAGACCCAAACAAGAAATCTCATATCATCACCTTTGCTCAATCATCCCATCACCCATCATTTTCTAAATCCATTGGACTGATCCCAGGAGTAAATAACCATCCCTCTTTGCAGAGGAAGCAAAATACTACACCCACAAGAGTGGTAGTCTCATATGTTGAAGAAGTAATCCTTGCCACTCTTGAAGAGTTCATGTTGAAGTTTTTGAGAATGAAGAGGAACCTCCTCTTTTCTTACAAGGAGAAGAAGTTAACAACACAATCTTGGGATCATGTTCCGATGGAGGTAGCAAAGGGGAAAGCAGTGAAAGAGGCAAAAACGAAGATGAATCAACAGATTTAGAGGTTCAATCGTCTAATTCAGAAGAAGAAGAGCAGTACAAAGAAAAGAAGACATGGCTGGCCAAAATTTGGAATGGATAACACAGGGTCCATTCGCACTCCACGGTGCCTTGAATAAGACATCAAGGCACGTAGAGAAGTTGTTAATGAAATATGACTCTGACATAGCAATTAAGGCGGAATACCATCTAGACACAAACCTACATTTGCATACACTCGAGCTACATTATGATGACACTACTACATGTAGGGGTTTTTAAGACAATATTTAAGACAATATTTGAGTCAATTTTCTTAAATTAAGACAAAATGAAACTTGTGTATTGTCTTAAATATTGTCTCTAAGCGGGTGTCTCAAAATATAATGTCTAAAAAATTTGTCTCTATAAAGACAATATAGAACACATATTATTATTATCTCTATAAAGACAATTTGATTTGTCTCTCTAGAGACAATATAAAAATTTATTTAAAAAAAAATAAATGTCCATAATTCAAACTATTGTCTCTCTAGAGACAATTAAAAAAATTATTTAAAAAAAATAAATCTGCTCAAACTATTGTCTCGGATTTGGTCCTACCAAAAATTCTTTAGAAAAAATAAATATGCTCAAACTATTGTCTCAGATTTTCTCCTGCCAATCTATTTGTGTATCCATCTCTATCTACCTATCCATCCATCCATCCATTCAACTATATGCATATACATATGTAAGCCTGCAGATCTATGTTTTATAGTGTGTGCTCTTCTAAAATTTGGGATATAAGTGCACATTGCATTTATAGGGTGTGCCTTGGGAAGTATGTATCCATTTTGACTTTTTCTCCATCTCATTTGGAAGGAGAAAAGATATATCGAATTGGTTAACATTAAATAACAAGGACTTGACAATTACTATACAATAAATAAACCATGCTCATCCTGATTCAGGGACCAAAGAAACTCCTTGGTCCATTAAATCAGAGAAACATACACCAGAGAAAATTCAAGAAAACAAAAATATTCGATAATACAAAAAATTACAAGCTACACAGGCAGCATCGTCAAAACTGCCAGTGCTCTAGTTGCACCTCTGCTTTAGTTAGGTCCTTTTGAGATTTCTTCCTACGATAAAATATTGGGTAGTCACGACTGCAATAAGGATAGGACATCAATGTAAGTATAAAAGAGATAGTAATTGTAAAAAAAAAAAAAAAACCATCTTATTAATTAAAAAAAAAATACATGATCACACAAATGTTACAAAATACATCCATAATGTAAATTTAAATCATGTTATGAAAATGTAATACTTGAAATATAGTATTCAAAAACCTTGTGCAAAGAACATCTTGGTGTAGAGAGCCTTGGCACCACTGACATTGTGTCCATAGCTTACCAAAGAGAATTTCTAATTCCCTCACTGACATTGATCAAATATTAGTGTCATATGATAGAAAATATAGGTGAAAATAATAGACACAAGGCCTACTTTAAATTCTCCAAATAAAGAGTAATGGTATTAGAATACCATCTTACCATTTGCAACTGTTTTCTGATACAACTCTGCTTCACTTCCTTTGCAATGTGAACAAAGTGTCTGATCTTCTTTGCTGCAATGGCAACATGAAATCAGGTAACATCATGAATTTCAGTATGAAGCAACCTAACCAGACATTCTTATTATAAGAAAGCTAGACAATTTCTTACAAGGAGAGTAGGCATGGAATCATGCAACCTCAGATTTTTCCACATCAAAAAGATGAACCCTAGTAGCTTTCTAAAGCCCCAAACTGAAATAATAGTTACTCTCAATTGTGCACTACTATAAGCAAGGAAACCACATGCAGGACACCCTCTACTTATATTAACTAAATATCTGATAGGTGTTTTACAACCAATACAACTGAGTTGTTTCTTGGCAAATTTCATAATTCCACTATTTGAAGGAGTTGATATGGAAACTACTCGTGTGTGACTACCATGAAGAAGATCCTTGCTTGCATTCTTCAAAATGGGCTCAAATATTCCCAATAGCAGCTACAAAGCAAAAAAAGGCTCTAATAAAAAACACTTAGCTGGAAAGAATTACTATCTATCAAGATACATTTGAAACATTGGTGAGATTTTCAAAAAGAGCATAAACTGCAAGTAATGATGCTTTGGTCTTTCACCTTGCTCAGTTGATTCTCTAAATAATATTATGGATCAATAGGGATGTTATTCTCCAGTACGTAAATTGGATCCTTAGATTTCTCATATGCCTGAGCCCAAGTAAACACATTAGTCATTATATCCATAATCCCTCTGTAAATTATGCCTCCAAATAAAACATAACAAAATAATTAAAATAACCATTTTTTAGTGCAATATCGAGACTTATGCTGAGCACAGAAGGGGTTAATTATTACCTTGGCACCTTTTGCAGCCTTTATGATGACATATGGAACACGATCACCCACAGTTGGAGTAGTTGCAACATCCCTCTGTAAACCAACGGCATCTTGCCTTTATACTTGTTCTAAGAAGTTATTTCCAGTATTTACCTTCCGCATGCGCTCAGCTAGTTCCACATGTGCTGCCTTGACTGCATAGTCATCTCCAGTCTTTGTCAGACCCTAACTCAACAAAGAGATTGTTAGCACAGGCAATCAACAATGCCCTTAAGAATACGCTGATAGCCTTGATAAAGGATATGACCTGTAAACATCTGTTTCTGTCGCAGCTAAACAGTAATCAATTTTTCTTAGCATGAGATTAAAAATGTAGATATATTATATATTGTTATGTTTTGATTCTCTTCAATTGTATAAGAGCCTCCCTTGACACTTCTTCCTCCCATTGCTAGTAGTAAATATTGATTGAATCCCTTCCAAGTACAGAATGTAGGGAGACATTTTGATGACGTAGGTGATTGTTGTACGGGGGATCTATTAGATATCACTGAACTAGTGAAACATTGCATGAAAATATCACCAACCCCCACCCCTGGAGTTTACGTATTCGAGAGCTTTCTGGTGGTTCCCATTGCTGCTTGTCGATGACCCTCCTTTCATCCTTACTGTCTTTCCTTCCAAAAGGGTACTGGGATGGATCCCATTTAAAACCATTCCATTCTCAAGGTTTTCTTCCTTCTTGCATAGTTTCACATGTGCCTTTTTTGTACTACTCATCGGCATAGAATCTGTGCTAGCCCCTCGATATCTGCACAGAGGAATCACGGGCGTAACATAAACTTTTGGCCACAAATTTAGTTTGCAGGTTGAACAGGAAAAAATATATGCAATAGAGCTTCATTTTAGAACATATAGGCCACCTTCAATTAAACTCCAAAAGTAAATCTGGTGCACATATTCATCAGTTGTTTAATTCAGATAGTTGATGCAATTTGTGCAGCAAATTTAACTTCGGCTAATAATTCTAATGTGTATTTGAACATTGTATCATTTGTTTTTTTGTCCTTCAGAAAGCAAAAGTACATCATCAGAAAGAATGCCATTGCTTTCCTCTTATTATCTTTTGATTCGATACATCTTGATTCAGGATTTGGGATCGTGTATACTTTGTATTGGCATGAAATGTTTCATCCTTAAATCATAGTAGCAACCTAGAATGGACAATAAATATTGAAGTAGGTAATTGACCTTCCGGACTGATGTCACACCTTCAGACACAAGGCAGTGTTTCAGATAACTGCCACTATTGTGTCCATTTTGAACATTAATGGATGGTAAGGTCAGAAAAAACACGTTTCTCCCCTCTCTATGTCTTTTTAATGTTAGATAAAAATAGTTTTTCTTTATTAACCTATTTAGGTCAAATGTGGTTTCTTTCTTTTGCAGCTAAATCATAGAACATATAATGGTCAAGGAATGGTTTATTGTCTGAATCCCTAATCTAATCCTATCAAGCCATGAGCCAGGCATTGCTCATGTAAATTAAAATTCTCAGAAATAAACTCCATGAACAAAGATAACATATTTTTTAGGGTTTTTGTGTAACGACAAACCTCTTCACTGCTTTCTCAACAGCTTTACAGCAATCTATTTCTAAATTCTAATTCCATTTCTGTGGTGATATTATGGAAGAAGTATCCAAAACTACTTCTGAGAGTTCTGTTTCTTCTATCTATGGGTCGTCCTCTACTTAGATGTGCTTATATGGACACATATATTAACTTTCCTATTGCTGTAAAATCAGTAACATGGCTCTGGAATTCCTATTACCATTATGAAAGAGACCATGAAATGTGCTCCAATTTTTTCCCCTGACCCAAGGACTGAAGGGTCGAAAAGCAACCTTATCCACTTCATTGTTTTTAAAGTGTTTCCAAGTATTATAAAACATGTCAACTCACCCAGTTCAATTTTCAACCACTTGCAAAAACTACAAAGTCATCACAATAGTTTGAACGGCCACTGTTGGTTTTCTAGCTCCAGTGGAATGAAAGCTTTGAATTGTCACTGGATTCCTACCCTCTAGGTTCTTCACATGATAAATATAATATTTATTAATTTAAGATTCAATTAACCTAACACAAATTTTGAAGGACGATAAGAGAATACTAGTATGTGGAGCTTTTATAAGTTTTGGGTAAGAAGGGTTTCAAAAGCTAGTTTATGTTGAACCCTGATAATGTTCTATGTTTTCTGATTGAAGTTATTATTCTATACTCTGCTCTAGATTTCTAAATTCCACAAACGATGGGTAGAAAAACATAAAATGACAACTTATTCATGAGTAATAGATCCTCTTGATCAATCTCACTTGGTTTTTACTTCCAGATTTATGCTTCGCTTTTAGTTCCTTTATCCTTGTAAACCTTATAGTGATTTACTGCAGATCTTAATCTACCAGAACAAATTTGACAGACATTCAGAAACATGGGAAGCCTAACCTTATTACTCCACAGTAAATTGATGCTCCTCTAGAGAATCCGCTGCTTTTCCTGTACAAATATCCAAGAGTAAGGTGACTCAATATGCTATTATTTTCAAATATACAACAGAATTACAGTACCTTAACTAGTAATAAAACTGTTATACCTTCTGAGAGATGAAACGTATTCCTGCCTTGTCATATGTTTCATTTCCTCTAGCTCTTTTTCATAATTGCTAATCTGTCAAAAGAACATAAGCCTTTTATTCTAGGCTGGCATCCTAAAAAATATATTGCAAGGAATAAAGAATGTATGCATTGAGTTTTAAGTGAGGGACTAAGACGTTAAGAGGTTCTTTAGATTTATACAATTTCCATGTACAAAATGAAATGAAGAAAATATATTGATTCACACCGGAAAATTTGTGGTAGTTGTTGGACCCCAGTATTTCAGAGCCGCAAGATCATAAGCCCTAGCTACCTTCTCTTCTTTGTCATAGCCACCTGTAATATTTAAAATCATGTTCCCATCAGATAGCTGGTTACATTTTTTTTTTTTCACTTTCATACAACAAACTAACTTCTCTTGCACGTCAGATAAGCACATATTCAGTCCACACTTGTCCACTCGCTTGGGATATCATACAAGACATGAATACTTTCAGCTAGAGAATAGTAATGGCATTGTGCTGCTCTAACCAAAATGATCTAAACTGGAAGTAAGCTAGCTAAAATGACTGAATTTTATAAGGTACAATGCCAAATTCTAACATAAGTGAAAATATATATTTAGTCAGAATCTAAGACAAGTTATCATTTAAAAGCATTGAATCTCATAGATCTTGATGAGCATACAAGTATATCTTCTGTATAAGGAAATTAATCAAACTAAGCTTTTAATAAGCCATGAAAGAGCACTGCTCTTACCTAAATAGACCGAAGAATGTTCAAACCGATCAGCATTGTCCATGCATGTGACACAGCCACACAAAAGCTTATTACTTAGTTTTTTATGATTTTGTATTCTTGGACATCATAAAATGAAAACTATGGCAAACTAAAATGCAACTTAACACAAATAGTCATGAAACCAAAATGTGAGAAGATATTTTTAACATATTAAAAAGCTCACCTTGTCTACCCTTACGAGTCTGTCCCTCTCTCCTGCAACTATTGTCCCATAGATGAGCCTCGTACCTTCCAGTCCATCTATGTCTGCAACATTACATATTTATCGACATTTACAACCGTTCTAATTGGAACTGCAATTGTCTTCAACAGATAACTTGGCAGGGCTTAAAGACCACTAGAGTAAAGAGATTCTTTCCAAATTTGGGAAATCATCCTTGATAGATGAGAGTAAAATAAATCTCCGCTAGAAAGGAAACCTAAAAATTCCGAGGAGATAATAAATAAGATTTAATTAGATAGGAGAAAAACATTTCATTAAATCACTTAGCTCAAGAAATATACTAAGTATGGCTGGAGTAAAGTGTCGCGTGAGAGACAGACAACTTTTAAGAAAAAGGAAGAAACACCTTTTTCTGAAAAAAAAAAAAAAAAAAAAAAAAAAAAAAAAAAAAAAAAGCTAGGCGAGTGGGTTGGCAGATGAAAAAAATGTGGGATGCCACTAAGGAAAAAGGAAAAATCTTCTAAGGAAGAAAATTTATAGAAATACTTTACTTTAGAATCAAGGGGAGAGGTTATTGTTTCTTTGTATATTTCAAGGGGCAAGCATATGTGTATTTCCAGTTGTTACATGGTTAGAATTTCTAATTAGTGTTTTATTTACAGGTTTTATATATGAATATTCTGTTGAATTAAGTGAATGTATGAAATGGCATCAATATGATGAGAAGAAACAAAATAATCAGAGGGCGATGAATTATGTTGATTGTTAATTCCAATGTATTTGTAATAAGCAATGATAAGTGTGATAAATTTTGTTCAATTATAATACTTATGTCTGTACTATAGACAATGGTATTTGTGAGGAATTGTAGCATTATTCATCATATTTAAACAAAAACCAATATGTTTTTTCATAATATGTTAGTGCTAAAAGGAGCAGCGAGATATAAATTCCTTGACGTATTATCTAACTATATGTGTTACTTTTGGTTTGTAAACCTTACCTAACTCTTTGACTAGGGATAGTTAGATCTAATACAATTATCGAAAGAAGAGGGTTATGAGGAGAGTAAATGGGTGTATCCATTAAGGATAGTGTGGTTATTAGGTGAGATAGAAGGCGTGGAATATTTAATTAGTTAAATTATTGTTCATATGGAGAAGCATTTTTACATCACCAAGGAGTGTGTAGAGGGGGGTTACAGTGTAAGTACTAGCTAGTTGATTTCCTTACATTACTATGTTTTGTACACCAACTAGTGTCTAATGAACTCAGTTACATCTTTAGAAGCCAAGATAAACATTTACAGTAAGATTTTCATAAACTTATTTAAAACTAGCATTGGATAGGAGCAATGAATGAGGAACATTATGCATGCATATAATAAAAGAAAAGAAAATAGTTTGGATTTTCCTGAATACTCGGTGCCATATCGAAGGAGATTAGAATTTGACTCATAGAACTATTTTATAAAGCACCGAGAATCAAAATTACAACTGGAGTCGAAATTATGTCTATCAAGTAGAAAGAATTTATCTAAGATCACTCTTTCACATTTCCACAAAATATAATGGATATCTTATGAACTTGGAAGTCATGGGGGTTATATCAATCCTTCCTTTTTCATTCTAAAACATTTACGCAACAAGAATGCGTACATAGGGAGAGACAATAGTTAACAATAAACAAATTCTGTTGGTTGGGATTGAAAGACCGATTCGAAACTCAAAATTATATAAGAAAGACATTTTTCCCTTAGCGAGATTTAGAAACACACAGACACTGTTACGTTAACAGTAAATGGAAAAACAAAATTCATCATTCAGAGGAATTCATGGTAATATAGAAAATACGAATCAAATTCATTATATAATAATCATATACATTACTGGAAATTCAAATTTACATATGAAATTTGATAGAGGAAGAACTCATAATTCAAATCATGTACAAGAATACACACTAGCTATAATTGTCCCATACAACTAAATATCTCTACAAAAAAAACAATGAAGGAAGTAATCCCTTTTGATAAATATATTTGTTAAGAAGACAATTAAGTACAAAGACTCATTGTCTTTTCGGAGCTAGCTGAATATATTGTTTTTAGAAAATAAATTAACGGCATAAAACCATTGTAAAGTTAAATCCTATTCAAATTCCTTGGTAAGGGGAAACATTTGAACAGAGGGTCTTAACCCCTTAAATAAATACCAAATAACAAAGGGAAAATATGATGCTCATGACTCAATCCGATATGAATGGGGTAACCAGAGTATGAAGAATGTCATGAAAACTAACCTGTTGAGTTGCAAGCACGAGTCAAAATTTTAGGAGATCCTTAGGCGTGGAAGGCGTAAATGGAATTGAGCTTCTACACATACCTGCAGGAAAGAATGCGAGAAAATAAATATGCCTAAAATGAAATGAAATCCATAACTTCATCGAACAAAGGACAATAGAGTAACAGAGGGTATTATACCTATTAGTTAAATCCATCATTGTCTCTCGTGCTCTGTACCAAAAACAATAGAAAAATGTCCATAAGGAATTGTTACTGGTGTAACTCAAAAATAAAAGAGTATTGTTACTTCCATAACCAAAAATTTAACATTGAATCCCACTTGAAGTGAGATAGACTAGCCACACTAAAGTTAGGGATCATTTGACTAAATATAGATAATGAAAATTCAATTTGATGTATAAACAAATACCAAATACTATGGTAAAAATTCATTATACCAGCGTGAAAGAGGATGCCACCCTAATGTAGCATGAATTTTATCATCAACCCTTTTGAAATAACCATTATAGTACATCAAAACCTAAATCAAAGTCTGACACAGTGAGTGTTTATACCTAGAAATCACAAAGGAGCGAAAGCTAGTCTGAAATCTTAGAGATGAGCCGAATAGTTCTCAAAGTCAAGGAACCTAGAGTAGACTAGAACTGGAACCCATAAAATGAAATGTGTAAGACATAGTGATGCATATATATACAGAAAGGAGTATGTAAGCATATACAAATCATGGGGTAAGTAAATAAAATAAGGAACTGGTCTTCTAGAAAAATAAAAAGTAGTGGAATCCTACTGAAAACATGTATAACGCTCCAAATACCCTCTTCTGAGAGCAAATATGCTCAATAAATAGGAAGGAGATCTCGTATATAAGAAAAATAGAAGCATAACTTAACACAAGCGCATTCTTGGCAACAAGACTGCAATTTCATAACCAAAACCAAAAGTCTGAAAACGAGGATTCGAACACTATACCTGCGTTCCCTATTCAGCAGTGGAAGGAGACGTGCCACCTCGATCTCTCGGACGAGCTCTTTAGAGGTGTGAAGGGGGCCTGCGATGATGGAAAGGGGCTTTTTGACAGGAGTTG
>APFE031323332.1:212996-232983 GCA_000404065.3 Pinus taeda | reverse complement strand
CTATTTAGTTAATTCCTCTTGTCCCTCTCGTGCTCGTACCAACAAACAATAAAAAATGTCCATAAAGGAATTGTTACTGGTTAACTCAAAAATAAAAGAGTATTTACTTCATAACCAAAAATTTACATGAATCCTACTTGAAGTGAGATAGACTAGCCACACTAAAGTTAGGGATCATTTGACTAAATATAGATAATGAAAATTCAATTTGATGTATATAAACAAATACCAAAATTACTATGGTTAAAAAAATTCATTATACCAGCGTGAAAGAGGATGCCACCCTAATGTAGCATGAATTTTATCATCAACCCTTTTGAAATAACCATTATAGTACATCAAAACCTAAATCAAAGTCTGACACAGTGAGTGTTTATACCTAGAAATCACAAAGGAGCGAAAGCTAGTCTGAAATCTTAGAGATGAGCCGAATAGTTCTCAAAGTCAAGGAACCTAGAGTAGACTAGAACTGGAACCCATAAAATGAAATGTGTAAGACATAGTGATGCATATATATACAGAAAGGAGTACGTAAGCATATACAAATCATAGGGTAAGTAAATAAAATAAGGAACTAGTCTTCTAGAAAAACAAAAAGTTGTGGAATCCTACTGAAAACATGTATAATGCTCCTGATACCCTCTTTTGAGAGAAAATATCCTCAATAAATAGGAAGGAGATCTCGTATATAAGAAAAATAGAAGCATAACTTAACACAAGCGCATTCTTGGCAACAAGACTGCAATTTCATAACCAAAACCAAAAGTCTGAAAACGAGGATTCGAACACTATACCTGCGTTCCCTATTCAGCAGTGGAAGGAGACGTGCCACCTCGATCTCTCGGACGAGCTCTTTAGAGGTGTGAAGGGGGCCTGCGATGATGGAAAGGGGCTTTTTGACAGGAGTTGTTTCTGCCCTGTTTTGGCCGCCTAGTTGTATGCTACCCATGCTCGAACTGCGCTCCAAGCTGCATCCCCTCTCGTCTCGTCGTAGCAGAGAATTAAACAAAATAAGAGTACTTTGTATTGTTTATATTCAACTGGGCATAGCCAAAATTAGCTCAGACATTAAATGAAAACCCTGTTCGTGAGTTCTGATCTAAGACAGAGAAAGGTCTTGGTCTGAATAAACAATTGTAATGTATTTATATATAAAACCATCGATGAAATGTTATACATATGAACTATAAGTAAAACCCTCTTGACCATACCGCAAAATGGTATCGCACTGTTGAATTAATTCAAACTATTTCCCCATTATTTATGAGTGTCGTAGCATATATGTCGGTGATAGAAAGAACCCAAATATTTTCATCAAATAAATAAACCAACCCTCAGCTAAATAAGGTAGGCTGCCTAAATAACATTCACCATATCAAGCTAGAAGAAAGATCAACCTGAAAAGGGAATTAACATCTGTGATGAGAGAACGACCTTGTTCTAAACCCTCCCTTCCGAACATCTGCATATGGTAGCCAGAATATAATTGAAAAAATTAGAATGCCAAGGTTCAAACCCTGAAATCGTGAGTAAACGAGTAATTAATGAAGAAGTATTTCTGTGGAAAAGAGCTTACCTGAGATAGGTTATCCGAGAGATGGAAGACGGAGCATGCTTGTAAGAGCATAACATTGTCATCAGGAGTTCCTCGGGGTATGAATTTGCATAAATACACTCATAGATGTGTCTATTACCCCTTCATCATCATAGGGTTCCAAATGCATCTTGTTGGAGTGAAGATGTTGGCTATCAGTGATTTTTCCTGTGCAAGAGCTAAGCAAGTGAATCGGGAAAAAAATATGCAAAATAATGAATGAATTAATGTACCAGTAGATATATTTACAACGCCCCTTGATATACCTAACAACGGGTGGAGATGGCTCCTTCAGAGAAGCCATTCCATTCCGTCTTCACCTTCCAAGTTACCCGCTATAGTAGAGCCAAGCCGCAAGCAGTTGTGTGACCAAATGACCTAGTCCTTAGCCAACCTACACATTAATCCACTGGATCAAACCCTAGGTTGGGTGCACTGTAGATCTCATCTGATCCAACGATGCAGGCTAGGCCAGGTGTGGTCTAGAGCTTTTCATAGTCTCCACATTTATTACTCCCTTGGTGTCAGCGAGGAGCCTCAGGATGCTCTATGTAGTAATGGAGACTCATGCCACCATATGCATGCCAGCAAGGATCAGTAAATGTGGTAGGGATGACTATGTAAATGGGTCTCCCAACCCTTTTCCGCCAACTAATCATAGTAATGTGGTAAAGTGCATAAATGAGATGGTAACAATAATTTTTTTTGTATGGTTATTATAGTTAAGTGTAAAAGCGTGTTAGATAAGGTGGTGTGTAATTATTTTATTTCTAATATGGAATTGATGTTAACATGAAAAATAGACAAAGAGAAAGATTGAGAGAATTCTTATGGCATTATTAGTTGTTTTTGAATTTAATGTGTGGGTAATATTTGTAATTCTTTCAATATTTAATAGGGATTTGATATCTAATATTTTAGAAAACATTAATATTTCAGATAACCAGTATTTCAAAGTCCATGCCCTTCAATAAGAAGCACTTATGCATGAAAACCATTTGTGAACTGATTTGGGTGGGCTACAGGGGGAGGACACTCATAGGGATGCTACAATATATCCACAATAAATGAAATCATATCGGCATTAAGGCTTATATAAGTTCTGACAATATTCAAAGCCATCAGCATCCTAAAGAGGTCAATGTGACTCAAGACCTAGTTCCAAGGAATGTTGTAGCATTGATGGTGGTTAGTGAAGATACATATCAAACTTCATGCCAAGCAAACGATAAAGTGAGTACATATAAATTTGTGCAGAATGTTGTTGTATAGGAACCAAGTCTCAATACGAGGTATGTTGGTTGAATAATTGAAGATGAGAAGAATGTACATGTTGAACAGGAAAATAGTCAACATCGTTCATCCACAACTGCAGCTGATGTTGGAAAAATGAACATATCAGGAACTAATTCATCTCATACACATGAGAAACACAACTTTAATGTATGTGCCTATGAGAAACATCCAATGTTTGAGAGGTCACTCGAAAGTACAAGTTTGGACAATATAAAGGAAACATCTTCATCAAATTATATGGATTTGCATACGAGGAGAAGAGCCAATTCTAAGTATGAAGATAAATTTTTAGGGGTCACTGATGTTAAGATAAAGACTAAAGAAGGATTACCAGCTAAAATAGTCAACATCGTTCATCCACAACTGCATCTGATATTGGCAAAATGAACATATCAGGAACTAATTCATCTCATACACATGAGAAACATGACTTTAATGAATGTGCCTGTGAGAAACATTCATTGTCTGAGAGGTCACCAGAAAGTAAAAGTTTGGACAATATAAAGGAAACATCTTCATCAAATTATATGAATTTACATACGAGGAGAAGAGCCAATTCTAAGTATGAAGATAAATTTTTAGGGGTCACTGATGTTAAGATAAAGACTGAAGAAGGATTACCAGCTAGTACCGACAATCACAAATATTCAGGATGTAAAAGGAAAAAGAAATCCTCTTTTATACTGGAAAAGGAGGTTGAGAGTCAAGTGGGTGGCATATCTAGTTCCCAAAAAATGTCTATGCTTCCACAATCAAAAGTTACCAGCTTATCTGGTACCGTGAGTAGTAAATACCCAAGATTTTCTCTTCCTTTGGAAAAGGAGAAGAATTCAAACTTATCGGCAACAGAAAAAAGAGCACATGAAGATATCATTTTGGAAGAGGCCAAATTGATCAAAGTATGCCAGAAGCACTTATGCATGAAAACCATTTGGGAACTGATTTGGTTAGGCTACAGAGGCAGGACACTCATAGGGATGCTACAATATATCCATAATGAAGGAAATCATATTGGCATTAAGGCTGATATAAGTTTTGACAATATCCAAAGCCATCAACATCCTAAAGAGGTCAATGTGGCTCAACACCTAGTTCCAAGAAATGTTGCAGCATCGATGGTGGTTAGTGAAGATACATTTCCAACTTCATGCCAAGTAAACGATAAAGTGGGTATAGATAAATTTGTCCAAAATTTTGTTGTATTGTAACCGAGTCTGAATAGGAGGTATGCTGGTTGAATAATTGAAGATGAGAAGAATGTACATGTTGAACAAGAAAATAGTCCCATCGTTCATCCACAACTACAGCTGATATTGTAAAAATATCAGGAACTAATTCATCTCATACAAATGAGAAACATGACTTTAATGAATGTGTCTGTGAGAAACATTTAATGTCTGAGAGGTCACCATAAAGTACAAGTTTGGACAATATAAAGGAAACATCTTCATCAAATTATATTGATTTGCATATGAGGAGAAGAGCCAATTCTAATTATTAAGATAAATTTTTAGGGGTCACTAATGTTAAGACAAAGACTGAAGAAAGATTACCAGCTAGTACTGACGATCACAAATATTCAGGATGTAAAAGGAAAAAAAAATCTTCTTCTCTACTGGAAAATGAGGTTGAGAGTCAAGTGGGTGGCATATCTAGTTCCCAAAAAAGTCTATGCTTCCACAATCAAAAGTTACCAGCTTATCTGGTACAATGAGTAGTAAATACCCAAGATTTTCTCTTCCTTTGGAAAAGAAGAAGAATTCAAACTTATTGGCAACAACAAAAAGAGCACATGAAGATATCATTTTGGAAGAGGCCAAATTGATCAAAGTATGCCATAAGCACTTATGCCTGAAAACCATTTGGGAACTAATTTGGTTAGGCTACAGAGGCAAGACACTCATAGGGATGCTACAATATATCCATAATGAAGGAAATCATATTGGAATTAAGGCTAATATAAGTTCTGACAATATCCAAAGCCATCAACATCCTAAAGAGGTCAATGTGGCTCAACACCTAGTTCCAAGAAATGTTGCAGCATCGATGGTGGTTAGTGAAGATACATATCAAACTTCATGCCAAGCAAACGAGAAAGTGGGTACAGATAAATTTTTCCAGAATGTTGTTGTATTGGAACCGAGTCTGAATAGGAGGTATGTTGGTTGAATAATGGAAGATGAGAACAATGTACATGTTGAACAGGAAAATAGTCAACATCGTTCATCCACAACTGCAGCTGATATTGGCAAAATGAACATATCAGGAACTAATTCATCTCATACACATGAGAAACATGACTTTAATGAATGTGCCTGTGAGAAACATTCACCGTCTCAGAGGTCACTAGAAAGTACAAGTTTGGACAATATAAAGGAAACATCTTCATCAAATTATATGGATTTGCATACGAGGAGAAGAGGAAATTCTAAGTATGAAGATGAATTTTCAGGGGTCATTGATGTTAAGATAAAGACTGAAGAAGGATTACCAGCTAGTACCGACGATCACAAATATTCAGGATGTAAAAGGAAAAAAAATCCTCTTATGTACTGGAAAAGGAGGTTGAGAGTAAAGTGGGTGGCATATCTAATTACCAAAAAGTGTCTATGGTTCCACAATCAAAAGTTACCAGCTTATCTGGTATTGTGAGTAGTAAATACCCAAGAGTTGCTCTTCCTTTGGAAAAGGAGAAGAATTCAAACTTATCGGCAACAGCAAAAAGAGCACATGAAGATATCATTTTGGAAGAGGCTAAATTGATCAAAGTAAGTACAGAGGTTTATCGTTAAATTCTTTCAAACTTTTTAATAGATATTTAATATATTCATTCTATGGGAGACTACTCTATCTCAACATTGTTAGTTGTGCTGTGAAATATTGTTTTAATGCCAAATTTGCTTGACATGTAGGCTAGATTGAGAAAAAACATAGAATCTGCTAATTCAAAACCTTTTATGGAGCCTCCATGAAGGAAATATCATTGGGATTTTGTCCTTGAGGAAATGTCTTGGATGGCTAATGATTTCATGCAGGTTCATGCAGTGGCAATGCTTTTTTGCTTTCCGTATTGATTTTTTGACTTTGTTTATAGCCAAATGTAATATCTTCACAGTATTGTGTAAATAACAACATTATTTATGTTTGTGATATACTACTTCATGTCTTCCTTTGTTCTATGCAGGAAAGGCTTTGGAAGACAGCTACAACTGCTCAAATAAGTCATTGGGTAGCTCAAGGGACAGGTCATGGAGACATTTTTGGGACAAAGGACGTGTACTAGAAGAAAAGAAAAAATGCTCATGCAATTGCAACTATTGTCTTGAAGTTTTGTCATGAAGTGGAGACATTTTCATGCAAGCATGATGTTGCTCCTTTGCAGTAGGGTAGTAGTCTAGTGGTGTCTCAAAAGGAACCAAATGGTGATAACATTGTTCTTGATTGCATTATTCACTGAACTTTAGTGCAAGATCACATATTTGACTAAATTTTTATCAATTATTTTATCCAGATTTTATAATTTCTTAATTAAATATGAAGGAGGCGTAAATCAGTTATAATTAATTTTTAATTGACGGTGACACCCAATCCAAAATCTCCCTAAGAACTTTGCGCTACACCCAAGGTCCCAAACTATTTTTCCAATTTGTTTGTGACAAGGCCATGGTCTCTTCTTCAGCTAGTTTTATTTCTTGGAGAAATAAGACTCGTTGTTTCCTCAACTTCACTAATTATTTTACGACCTTTGGTTTATGTCTCCAAGTCGCCTAATATTCAACGATATGATTTTCAATTAGACTTTCAGAGGGCATACTTACCTCATCGAGCCTTACATCTTGCATTTTCTTTGTTGCTCACGTTTTGAAGAAATTTTGTGATCTGAGGTTGGTTTCCAAGTTTGATAGTTTTCTTTGATTTAGCCTCTTTGAGAGTCATCTATCATGTCATCTTTCTTCATGGCCCGTGAGAAACATAATTGTGTAGTTTCAATGGGCAGTGACTATTGTGGGATGAGGCCTTGGGAGGACACATTTACATAGTTTTAGGATGTAAGGCACTACTTGGGACGAGGCCTTGGGAGGACACATCTATGAAATTTTAGGATGCAAGGCAGACTGGGTAGTCAAGGGACAAAACTACACAGTTTTTGGAGACAGTGGGTTCCGGCTGAGGGAAGGACACTGGAGGAAACCACTACGCATTTTTGAATGGTAAGGGAGGTTGGGATTTCTGCACATTGCACGGTTTGAACAAGCAACGGAAAATCTTGAGGGTTACATATGTGAAGTGTGTAGTTTAGGAAAGTTGGATGAGGCTAGGTTGCTAAGGAAACTCCGAAATTTAACTAAGTGTGGGATTAGTGGAACTTATGTGAATAGTGATAAAACTTCACTACGATCACACACTTGAAAACTTATCAATACAACATAGACAATCCAAAACATATAACACATACTTCACTTAATGCAACAACCTTTGTGGCAACTTACGGCAAGTGCGACTTCGATTATAGACTTTGGGAGGATAAAGGTGACACTTGTCCAGACTATCTTTTAGATCATGCCAACAACAATCCTTATCTCTGCAATGATTTGGCACATAGATGTTGTAGATGATAATGGCTTGCTGATCTGCTTTATTTTCCAGAGTTGCTTTGATCCAGTGTTGATTTATTGTTTCCGAAATACAGTTCCATATACCTTGATTCCAAATTGTCGCTATCCCTCCTGAGGCTCCTCTTGCCTCACTAATGCTTCCTCTATACTCTCTCTGCTGCTCAATGACTTTATTCATTTCCTTGTGGTTTTGTTTTGTTTCTTGTAACATAATAATTCCTGGCTTCTCAGAAATGATAAGATCCCTTAGGGCTGCTACCTTAGAGGGGTGCCCAAGTCCCCTGATGTTCCAAGATAATATTTTCATCATTGGATATGTGGTATGCGGGGAGGTGCTCGCCCCCCTTGGTCCTTGTTGATTGTTTTTTTGTCATGCTACCCCGGGATATAAGTTTCTATGGGTGTATGCATTCCCATTACTATGTCCTTTTGCTCGTTCTCATCCCTGTGCTGCTTAGCAGATTTCTTGCCTGGGCCAGGTTTCTTGGAGGGTTCACTAGAACCCCCGTGATCTTTAGATGAGCTTCTGGTGATTCTATTGAGGGGAGGATCAAGAAGAGGTTGAGAGGAAATAGTAAGAGGAAATGAGGTTTCTATAGTGTCTTGGCATTGGCTTTCAGGGAGAGGGGGCTCCTGGGGACCAGGAGGAGAGTGGGGGGATGAGGGGTCTTCTTCCTCCAAAGATTCGAAGGGGTTTGATGTAGAGGGTAATGGCTGAGTCAAGATGGGAGGGGAGGAGAAGGATGCAGCTTAGATTTCTGGGGGAGACTTTGGTTTTGGGCCAGACTATTTGGGGTTTTCTTTCGTTTTTGGACTTGTTCCCATGTGTCTTCACTGGCTTCAACATTTTCATTCATTTCATTTTCTTTTAGTTTACTACACCTATTAGCAAAATGACCATATTCATGGCATACCTTACATTTGAACGGGATTTTTTCGTAGTCCAGCTACTGAATATGTGTCCATTGGTCCACTTTGATCTTGATTGCTTCCGGAAGGCCCTTTCCTAAGTCGACTTCAACACAGATCCTTGCACATGCGTGCATGTTGTCCTTTGGTTCACATCTGTCGATGTATTTTCTAACAGTGTTCCCAATGGCTCTGACCGATTCATCTCCCTAGAAATGAAGAGGGAGATGGGGCAAGCGAACCCAAACCAGGACTGCATTAGGTATATCCATTTCTGGGTCGAAGTCAGGGGACCATCTGTTCAGATAGAGACCTCTCGAATCCATGAAGTAGGGACCATTTCTGAAGATGATATTCTAGTCTTCTTTGGTTTCAAAGAGGAATGTGTAGTAACCCCTTCCACAAAATCTTATTGCAATTTTTCCTTGGATGTTCACATTCCAGTTGCGCTCCACCCATTTTTGTACAGCTCTCGGAGAGGGCCACAGGATAGTAAATTGTCCAACCAGACCTCTCTCTGCTAGATAGATCACTGCCTTCCTTGGGAGACTAGGGGGAAGGGAGATTTCTGGGATGTCAGTCAGTTTATTGACGAACTTTGAATTTGTGGGTTTGTTTCGGATGCTAGCATTTTCAGAAATGAGAGAGGTGAAGATCTCAGCCTGGTCTTCATTTTCTTGCATCTGGGAGGGGTCGATCCCAGCCATGGAAAGGCCGGAAGGGAGCCAGTTGCAGCACTGGCTGGAGGAGGAGGGTAGAGCCCGACTGTGGGGGTGCCGAGGAGGAAGACTGGAAGCCCAGTAGTAGGGGCTGCCAGGCGGGAGGCCTGCGGAGGGCCACAGGAGGCGAGGTTGCAGGGGCGCGGGAGCTCTAGTTCAAAATCTTGCACGTGATCAAAAGGTAGACATTGGAGCTTGTACATTTTTGCGCCTTCTAGTGGTGTGAAATTTCTCCATGTCTCTATTATTAGGTTATGAAAATCGAGGTGATTCAGCCAAAAGGCTTCAAAGCGAAAGGGCATGCGAACATTCTCTCCCAGTCTTTTCCAGTGAAGCCTAATAAGCCAATGGTCTGAGCCAGAGAATGGCAATATAGAGGCCAAGAGATCCCCGCCAAGATGTATTACATTATCAGAGATCAGGAATCTGTCTAACTGAGATGCAATTTGGTGGGAATCTGCACGCTTGTTGTTCAAAGTATAAATGCCATTGTTGAATTCCATATCTATAGGCCTGTTGTTATGAATGTAGTTTTTGAAGTGCGTTCTTTCACAGTCCAACTTGATCCGTCCTCCTCTTTTTTCCTCCAATATTGTCATCATGTTGAAGTCCCCTCTTGTGATCCAAAGTGGGTGGGATCTTTTCTGAGTTGATCTGAGTTAGGGTGTTCAGTGTGTCTACTTTGTTTGTTTCCTCCAGGGGAAAGTAGACATTAGTTAACTGTCTATGAACATTTGTCCCTGTTAAATGAAACTTGGCCTGAATAAAGTGCTTACTGGCATGTATGTTGGTAAGTGTTATAGGTTTATCATCCCAAATGATGGCTAGCCCTCCTGAGGCTCCCATGGCTTCCACCGCCACTTCTTTACTTCCTGGCCATGCTTTGGCAAGGATCTGATCCAATGTTGTGGAATTACACTTGGTCTCCTGCAACAAGAGAATTTGAGGCTTTTCCTGTTGTAGCATGTTCTTTATTAATCATCCCTTCCCCGGGTTATTGAGCCCTCTGATGTTCTATGAGATGAGCTTCATGACTCATGATTGGGAAGGGGATTATAATATTTGGTGGGCTTGGAGTATCTTCCAGATTCCACCAGCATCTCCCCTATGCAGATGGTTCTCTGAAGATCAGTTTTCCATCTTTGTTTCTTGTTGTCTTTGAACATATTTCTTCCATCCCACTGACTACTAGTTTGGACGCCTAATGATCTTTGCTTCTGTGCTCTTGAGAGAATTACTTCTAAGTTCTCTAGCTGTCGCTCAGGAAATTTGTCATATTCATTTTCCTTACAAGCATGTTTAAGACCCAGTATATCTAGATCTCCGATGTCGAAGCTCTCCGATTCCTCTTCCATGTGCTGTACTATTTCCTACTCTGCCTCTGTATCATCTAAAATTGTGAGCTGCATCTGAGTGCTATCTACCTCCATAGCTTGAGCAGTCCTTTTCTGCATGCTACTGGGAGAGGGCGTTTTGTTGTTCGTGGGTTGCTTAGAAGTGAAGGCTTTCTTTGAGCTTGATGGAGTAGAATGGGCGGAAGTCTTAGGAATGGCTTCAGGTTGTTTCTAATTATCTAAAATATGAACCTTCGGCTGGAGCAGGATTTCAAAGTTGTTGCTTGTTGAAGGCAAGGAGGTGTTGGTGACAGGTTTTTTGACTGAGGTAGAGGGATTTTTATGGGTATTTTTGCGATTGGGAACTTTTGTGAACCCATGTGGGTCAGATTTGTCCATTGAAGGGGTGGTCGTGGATTTCATATTGGAGGGACAGCCTTGGAATAAATGGCCCAGGGCGTGGCATGTTCGACAGCGGAATGGTACATGCTCGTAATCTATTGTTTGTAACCATTCATAATCATCATGGTAGAGGATTACCGCATCTGGGAGAGCTTTGTTGAGGTGCATGTATACACAAATCCACGCATAGGAGGTGTATCGCTTCAGCTTTGTCTCCTCTGCCACTTTGATGAATTCGCCTAAACCATTCCCAATGTCTCGCAAAGAGTCTTCGTCCCAATACTCCAGAGGGAGAGAATAAAGGCGCAACCACACCGGGGCCTAGCTCAGATCTTCTTTGTCCGAGTTAAATCGTTCGATCCATCCTCTTAGGTACAGTCCTGCTGCGTTGAAGAAATATGGTCCTCCATCCAATACCTTGTTTTGGTTCTCCAGACAATTGAAAATGGCAGTAAAGAAGCCCTTATGCCCTAACTGTAGTGTTATATGCCCTTTTCGCTTCCATTTGGTTGCGATCTAGCTGTGCAATGCTTTCTCTGTTGGCCAAAGGCCTACGAACTTTCTTATCAAAGCATGATCCCTCGTAAACTAGATCTGAGTGTTGATGCACTGACTTGGGAGCTCGGTTTTGGGTCTATCAACTGCTACCGGCTTGCAGGTATTTGAAGTCACTCGTGGTTCTTCATTTGTGGTGTTATTCATTGGCGTATTTTCATTCTCTGTTGTTGTATCTTCTGGATGGTCCATCCTGACATTTTTAGTCTGTCGCAGGCCGTTTTCCGTATCAGCGGGGGTAGGCATCATGTCTCCCCCTCAGGAGATTCCATTGCACAATAGCTGTTCCTTATTGTGCTGTAGCTACCTTATGGCTGAAGGTTAATGGCAGAACGACGCAGTCTGTGAAGTCTACCAGTTGCAGAGCAGCGTCAAACCCTAAGCGATCCACTCTCCATTTTCTTTTTTTTTTGACATAAACGGTTAGTTTTTATTTAAAATTCGGCAAATGAGCTACCAAGGACTTTAACACTAAAACCATGTATTTCCTTGTTACAGTCGGCAGGGAAAGAAGATTTTGCTTTTGAATAGTCCGCTGAATGAGTTACACTGTGAATGCAGATAGAGGCTTGAAAAAGAACTTGATTTGGTTTCAGAATGGTGCCTTGAAATTTCGCTGCTTTTACTTTCCGTGATGTAGCTCTGCTTCCTAGCTTGCAGAGAGGAGATCCAACGCGCCGAAGTGCTGGATCATCCTAAGAATTTTTGTGTTTTCTTTTTGAAATGTCTGGCGGAGTGTTATATAGTGTTCAAGAATGCTAAGAGTGGTAAATTTGCCTTGAAGAGGCCCTCGTGAACTCCCTAGCACCTACCCAGACACAACAGTGAGTTCCAACGACGAACAGAGATCGAAAAAGCCATGGTTGCGTTCTGAATTTTCCCTTGTGGATGAGTCTACGTTTCCAAATAATTAAGAGAGACTAAATGAGGAATCCATTATAGGATTTAAGGACCTCGGTGCAAACAACTATTCAAATCCTGGTAGGAATGAAATTACAAAAAAAACCCTATAATTTGTTGGTGAACCAAGAAATGTATGTGACCATCCATAGATATTCTCAGTAAAATAAGGAGTCCTAACCTAAAAGGTAACAAATTTGTTTTATTTATTAAAGTAATCATAAAGTTAGAAATTATATTTCATCACACAAGAAAAATTCTCCAGAAAATAATACTTATCATAAAATCATAAAAGGAATTAGAAATGAATTCTTCAGTGGTTTGTTTGCTTAATGAGAAGATAGTAGCTTAGTAGTTCACTAATCAAGGATTTCTCCACCATCACCTTCAAGTCAATGGGATGGTTGATAGGTCTCATCACATCAGAACTTCTATGACTGTTACAACCCTTATTCTAGCCGAGTAGATCCTCCATATGGAATAAGGCTAATTACAACTGGGCACTAAATGAGGACCATGGTTTTTGGGAGATCAGAAATGGCAGTAACCCTATATTCTGGGGGGATACCTCAATGCAACACCCCAAACCTAATCTAGACGAAATTTTATGCGATATTCAAACCTTTACCACCCATCTAGGTGCTGGACCTCGCAACTGAGCCTTTTTCGTCTTCTACCCTTAATTTTGTGGATCTATCCCTTGGCCGTAGATTTGGAATCTCCTCAGCAGGTCATGCCTCTCTTCCACCTTTTGCCAGCTCTTGTGTCCCCTCTGTTGCTCAATTCAGGGAGCCCGTAGCTAATGCACCTGTGTGTCAACCAGCGTTGCCCTTCTCGGCCCCCCTATCAGGAAATTTACCGAGATCCTTCCCATTTCCGACGTTTTGTAATATGAGCCTCTATTAGACTCTCCAAACCCTGTAAAAAATCCTTCACTGAGCGACCCTCAGCTTTCCTTACCTAATGAAAGGACCCAGAAAGGCAAAAGCAGAAGTGTTTGAAATCAAAGGCTATTGAGGTCTTTCTTCGTTTACTTGGAAAATGCAATCTGGAATGGCTATGAGGATTAGACAAGACCCATGGATTGGCTGCGATAATTCCCAAGGCTGCTAGTTGAGCTCAGAAAATTTCTTAGAGTAGCAAACATTACTCATATTGGCCAGATAGAAAACCCCGAGCATACAACATTATTTCAACAAGCATGGAAATCGGCCCATAGACTGAACATTCCACAAAAATGGAATGCCTATATTGGGGCTCTTGCTGAAGCTCACATCCAGTTAGGAAAAGGTGAACATGAGGTAATATAGGCGCTATTGAAAGCTAGGAAATACACTCCTAAGGAAGGCTACCTTGTGCTAGCTGAAGCTCATTGACCACAAGCCATCGACTCCAGGTGGAAGCACTTGTGGAAGCTCAAAGCGCCCCCCAGGAATAGACTTCTCATGTGGACCATACTTAGAAACAAAATTCCTAGAGGAGATAACCTTCTCAAATGAGCACAACACAACCCATTTTGTTGTTGTCTTTACAAAAGCTACAACAAAACTATTACCCACCTATTTATCGGTTACCAGGCCGCACAAGAATTCTTGCAATCGATCTTATTAGTGGTTCCATCTCTGATCAGGTGGTAGGGTATTACTGTTAAGGAAGCCTGGTCAACATGGTGGTCAAGCGTTGTTCCAACAAATCTTTAGAACCTCCCGCTCCTCATTAACGGGGCCTTTGGATCAAGTTCATGATGGTAGGAGAGGGAGGTGAAATAGGGATGGGAAGCTTAACAGTCCTCCTCAAGGAAAATAAATGCTTGCATGTAAAGGTAAAGGGAATGTTAGGGGGCTAACTTGATGCAAAGAAAGGGTGAATTATGCCTCTCTGAATGCACATCATGAAACCATGTTTAAGATTCGCCATTCTGATGTTGTGAGAAGACTAGAGTGTAAGCACAAGAGAGAAGATAAACATATTGTGGGTTGAGAAGAGGTTCAAGAAGGCACTTTCTGATTCTTCCTCTTTTATATTGGAGACACAATATTTAAGAGTTTTTATATGGTAGATAGTAAAGACGAGATGGATTGTCAAGCATATGCTGGTAGGGGTGTTGTTGGACTGTCACAATGGAAAAAATGATCTAATGGATAAAATGAATGCCTTCTTCCAAAGAAATTTTCAATGTTGAGGAGCAACTTGGGAGGGGTAGCTGATGGTTCCCTATGCTAGGTCAAGTGCTTGCAATGGATTAAAGATCAACTTTTGTTGCAAAGACTCACAAGGAATATGATTATGCAATACATGCACATGAAAAATTGGAAGTCAAAGTCTAGGACTCATTACAAAGAAGCAATTCAAACAGTCACCACTAATTTTTGAATGGGATCTAAAATTTGACTTTCTCAAAATTGAATGAAGTTAGAACAACATGAAATGACCCTAAACAATTAATGTTAATATTCAAAATTTAAGTAAAAGTTGACATTATCCTTATATTTCCTTTTCAAAAAGGAAAGATAAGGAGAATGTCAACTTTTACTTTAACTTTAAAATTTAAATATTACCACTAATTACTCACGTTAGGTTTTGTAGGGCCCTGGGGTTAATATTTTTTTTTCCTTTTAAGTATTTTTTATTAAAAAATTAATATTTGGTGGTCATTAGCTATGTTGTGCTACATTCTTCAGAATTGATTAGTTTAGTAGAGAACTAGTCACTTTGGTGTTTTAAGGTCGGTTCAATACAAGACCAGCCTCAGCCAATCGAAACCACCAAACTAGAGTAGTACAACTCTAACACCATTGGGACCAACCAATTCCACTAGTTCTAGGCTAGTACCAATAAGAGTGTGCCCTTCTCATCATCCTCTCAAGTCGTTTTGTTGGATCCTTTTAGGAATGGTGATTTGGAGAGTGCCATAAACTGTTGGACTGTTGTGAGCACCTAAGATCATATGTATTTAAGCCTTGACAAACAAAAATTTGCAAGGAACTAGTACAAACATTGCAAAACATATTTAGTGAGGACGTGCATGCAATGAACTATTAAAGACATCTAAAGATACTTAGTGAGGACGTGCATGACCAAAATGCATCAGAAAACATTATCCACCCTCAAAAACCCTACCTAAAACATTGAAGTGTGGTGCAAAACAAATTGCTGGTAGGCTATTAATGTTACCAACAATCATTCCCTCTCCAATTTCACAAGAAGCTCCTACTCAAGCTACCTCCTCCATTATGGTTATGGTAAGTTCTTGCAACTCTGTGAGCTATAAGAAATTAAAACTACCTTCGAATCTCCACCAATCTTTGGGAACTAGACTTCTCTGCATACCCCAACTATTTTGGGTAGATTGATCATTTAACTGGATGATCACTGAGTTTGACTGAAGTCCCACTGTTTATATTACTTTCCACTAGTTCCTCCAAAAGTTATAAATAGTTTAACTGACAACAACCTGAGATAATTGACCTATATTGCTACAAATTAGCATTCACGTATGCTAAACTAAACTCTAACTCCTCCACCTCGAATTTATTAAGTAAACTAGGTGACACAAGCCATGTCACACAAGTTAACATCGTCCAAGTTGTCCGTTGATGTGGAAAATCGAATTTTTTCAATTTAATTAAGGAAAAATCAAATTGATAATTTCTTGCTGCATTTTTCAACACATAGTTCACTGGAATGTATTACTTTCACTATGAACTTGGCATAGTTCACATGTTGAGATCATAAGGTTTTGGGCTGATGTAGTTCTATGTGTTGTGTATATAAAGAATAGGTGTCCATCTCTTGCTATTAGAAACAAGACTCCCTATGAAATGTGGTATGGCCACATTCCTTCTGTGAGGCATCTCAGGGTTTTTGGTTCCTCATATTATGCCTCCATACCTAAGCAACAATTAAAAAAACTCAGGGCAAGGAGTCACAAATGTATCTTCTTTGGGTATTCATACCTCCAAATCATACCATCTCTATGATGAAGTGAATAAGAAGTTTATAATATCTAGAGATGTGATCTTTCTTGAGTCTTCCAATATTGACAATGTTGTTGAGTGGCAACTTAATTGTTTGAATAGGTTCAAACATGAAAAGTATTTTCAAGGGTTTGATAGTGATATTCCACATCTCCTGCTCTTATCTCTATACGTTCTATGAAGAGCCTTGAAGAAATCAGGTTGAAGGAAATTCCTACCCTTGCTTTCTCAGGAAAGAGCTAAGAGACTACTAGCAGGAGGTAACCAAATTTGATTAGTGAGAGTACATGCCAGATACAAAGCAAGGTTTAATGCAAAGGAGTGTACTAACTATATACATATCATTAAACATATTTCATCCCACATAGGATGCCTTGCATCTAAAGTGGTCAATGTATTAAATATAAAGTTTTGCCTTAAAATATTTTTGTCTCAAAATGCTTTTGTCTTAAATATAAAGTTTTGTCTTAAAATAATTTTGTCTTAAATTGTTTTAGTCTTAAAAAAATTTAGTCTTAAACTATTTTTGTCTTAAATATAAAGTTTTGTCTTTAAATTTTTGTCTCAAATTACTTTTGTCTTAAATATAAAGTTTTGTCTCAAAATATTTTCGTCTTAAATTATTTTTGTCTTAAAATTATTTTTGTCTTAAATATAAAGTTTTGTCTTAAAATGTTTTTGTCTCAAACTACTTTTGTCTTAAAATATTTTTGTCTTAAACTATTTTTGTCTTAAATATAAAGTTTTTTCTTAAAATATTTTTGTATCAACCTATTTTTGTCTTAAAGCCTATATTTAAGACAAATCAATTGATATTAATTTTTAATGTAAAGTAACTAAAATAAAAAAATGAGTTTTTGAGACAAAAGATTTCTTTTGTCGTAAAAAAATGTCTCAAAAGTGCCCCTGGTGTAGTAGCGTGATGTTGCATGTAGACTGTTTCCATGTACCTTGGATGGCATAGTAGTTGTATGGTACCATAGCCTTCCTGTCAACTCCATTCAGAGCTAGGGGATGTTCAAAATAATTTTCCTTGAAAACTTTGCTAATGACAAAACCCCCACCATGTTGTTGAAAGAGTTTGGTATACTTAAGATGGAGCTGAAAGAGAAAGTGAAAGAATTTAACCAGAGATTTAACCGTATCCTAAATAATTTCACTACAAACACTAAAGCTCATGACGCCATCATAGTCAACTAATACACATCTGCACTATCGACGAGCATTGCACATTCCATCAATTAGGTGCGAAACTAATGCTATCCAAAAATTGCCAAGAAGTAATTGACGTGGAGAAGGACCTATGCATGATTGGACTCATTATAGATGATGAATAAACGAAGGACTCCAAAGACGTGGGCAGGAAGTTTCAAGATGTTGTGATGCGTATTCGTCTCCTTAATTTCTTGACAACTTAATTAGTAGAACTCAAGCAAGGAACAAACGAGACAACAGTGAGTAGTAGACATTCCGGTTTTATGCGCATAAATAATGGGACATCATGTAGCAATAGTAGTCACCAAGCTAAATATGCACAGAGTATAAATGTTGTGTTCCAAGCAGAGCATCTTGGTAAGGATAAATTCTATGATTTCCACCAAGCACGACACTTAGAGAAGACCTGCACAGATTGGAACCCAGTTGTGAACTCTGTGGCTTCAAGAATGAAACGATCATCTTAATGCCAGTGAGCATGTTTAGTTGGAAGATGAATATGATGAAGAGGATGTTTCATCTGATGAAGCTCCAAGTTCTAGGCATGTGGTTAACATGTATCAGTGTCTAAATGCTTCCTAGAAGAAAACAAACACTGAGAATGAGGAACCAAAACAAAACGATTGATACAACTTAAGGAGTCAAGGGGCTTATATTGTGATTGACATACTGAAAGAGAAATTCAAGCAAATTTTCAGAAAATTTGAACCACCAGTAGCCTCAACACAGAGAACACAAAACAAGTCTGTGAAGACATCTCTAACAAAAGATTCATCCATGAGAAAGTCACTTCATAACACTCCACTGGAAAATAAAAACACAAGTCTTCGTCCAGACAACTCAATGAGCCTTCCCGCTTTGGACTACAATATTGTCGAAGACATGAAGACCCGTGCGAACATCTCTCTGTATGAACTCACCAAACTCATGGGATAGTGGGATATCTTGTTGCATGCAATGGGGAAAACCTCCACAGAGATTGATGCCTCTTCTAGTAAGGGATCAATTAAGTCTCTCGGATCACTCACATCTGTACCTAATGTGCTTTGCAGAGAAGAAGAGAACTGGTTCTACCTGACATTTTTGTTATCTTTCGAAATTTTCAACTTCGATATCTACAATTGTTTGGTTGACTCTAGCGCATAAGTCAATGTTACACGACTCTTTCTAAAAATATCAATGCGTAATGGAGTAGTATAGCTACAAAGATCATCCAACTTGATTGAACATGTGTACCAACCATTGGTGAACTCTGGGATGTGTTCGTCTGATTATCATCTGATGAAAAGTTCACCAGTGCATCAACATTGTCATACTGGACATCTTGGAAGCATATGACTTACTGCTCAATAGAGACTGGTCCAACAAGTTGCAAGGATATTTTGCTATAGATTGGTCCACATATGGCTTCCGTATTAGGGTAGAAGCAACCAGATTTGAGTGTTTTCTGAGAGGTATATGAAGCACAAATTACTCCCTTCGATGGTCATAATGAAGCATTGGCTTTCGCAGAACTTTTGTTTGGAAATTGATTTCAAGAAACACAGCTAGGGTGTTTTCCTTCACCGTCGAGCCCTACCCCACCAGATACACAGTTGAGTCTCCTTTCTTGTCCAACTAATGAAAATGAAATATGTACAATATTTTGGAACAATAGTAGCAGTAGTGTTAGAAGTACTAACGTGGCAAGCGGTCCTTATATAGATGATTTGTGTACCTTGTATTTTGATGGATAAAAAGCATAATATGGCTCTAGAGTTGGGTGTGTTTTGACCGACCCAAGAAGAATAAAGCATTTAGTCTCAAACTATTTAGAGTTTGAGTGCACAAACAACACTGTTGAATATGAAGCACTCGCCTTGGGTTTGCACAAAGCCCTCAACCTCAATGTCACTATGTGTTATGAAACTAGCTCACAAAATAGAAGAAGAGATAGAGAAATGACTTCAAAATCATCCTCTTCGAGACAACAACATCCTTTACATCATATAAAACATAGTTATCGATCAAACGAGAAAATGACCTAGTACCTATTTTTTTGAGGTAGCAAAAAGTCACTCGATTTTGAAAAATGGTGATTCAAAATACACCTTTACTTTTTGGAGCATATTTTTGCTACTTTAGACTTTTTTATGTATCAAGTATGAACATTTTTTTTTAAATGTCAGTGACTTTCAGGTTGATTTTGAAAAGTGTTGATGCAGTATCAACACTTTTTTTTAAATGTTAGTGATTTTCATGTTAATTTTGAAAAGTGTCGTTGCAACATCAAAACATTTTTTTAGAGTGCTTATTTTTGACACTTCAATTTTTTTTATGTATCAAGTGTGAATATTTTTTTTTTGGTCAGTGATTTTCATCTTGATTTTGAAAAGTGTTGATGAGCATCAACCCTTTTTGTTTAAAGGGTTTAGTTTTTACACTTTAAATTTTCTAATGAATTAAGTGTGGATAATTTTTTTTTTTTAAA
>APFE031323332.1:191950-212432 GCA_000404065.3 Pinus taeda | reverse complement strand
ACCTCTTGGCCACTGGCTGGGGGCCTGAGAAGGCGGGGGGGATGAGCACATAAGTATGTATTACATGGTACATAATACTACTACGGGAGGGTGGATGTAACTATAGGAGCTTTTTCTTTGAAAATAAACATTAATTCCATCTACATGCATACAAATTGTATGTATCTACTTTAACTAAAAAAAGTAAATAAGGGCAATCTTACAAGTTAGATGGATGAAATTTAATACATAAAAAGGAGATTAGCTCTAGAAGTAATTAGTGTTGGCTTAGCATGTAAATTATAAATTATATAAAAATTATTCATGGAAGGGTCATCGTATTTGTATGGACAATACAATCAATATTGGGGCATGTTATTTCATAATTGCATTAGAAACACAAATTAGTAATAGAAAAGGGCTAGGCATTGAGTATGTTGAACACTTATTGTCTCTGAGTGTTTTCGTGAGGTGCACTCATGCGATAGCTACCAAGGAATTTATATGCCCATTGATTAATGTATGGTTTGCATATATTAGTTTATATGAGATGGTGTGCAAAATATTGAAGAGAGAAAATTATAAAAACATAATGTCAGACATCTTTGTTCCCCAAAAGTTATTAAATTCATTAACTGAAAAAAAATCTACTGTTGATAGTAGCCAAAAGTTGAATAAGGCAAGCACAGATATACTCCTAGAAAATATAGTACTCATTAAGTTGTCCTAGACCGAAAATAATTATTACATGGATGTTAGATTAATTTTTAAAAAAATGTGCAAAAGGTGACATGTATATCATATAAGGCATTGATTTTCTCATATACACATAAATAATGGAAAACAAAAGAAGGAACTATTAGAGTTTAGTCCTATGCTAGGATACATAATTTCTAGCATATTTTGAATGCGGCTACCCTAGACAGGGTTGAAAGAAATATAGAAAGACATAGACTAGCAGAATAATCTTGACGATAATCCTGCTTACTCTATCTAACCTTCATGTACAACCCAATAATCAAGTAAGCAAAGTGAAACACTCACCTGTAAGTTTCCATAATGAAATCTAAGTGTAGAAAAATCGTAATTTCCAGCCTCATTCAAGCTCTAGAGACTAGAGGTCTAGCCACCCCCCACCCAGCCTGGGCCCCTAGCCATCTGCAAAGAGGTCGTAGGCTGATTCCTGGAATCAGAATGCGCCTTATTGGTAGATTGCTAGGGGCGCAGGCGGGCGCGGAGGGCCGAGTGGGAAGGGCAGGGAGGTGGGGGGGGGAGGAGGGGTCTGGGTCGGGTAGCAGGGGATGCGAGAGGGTAGTGGGGCAAGGGAGAGGGGACGAAAGAGCAGGTGGGAGAGGGGAGGGCGAGGGTGGGTGGAGAGGGGGGAGGCGGAGTGGGTTGGGCAGAGCGAGGGAGAACATATTTTTTTTTAATATTTTTTTCAATTGTTTTTAATATAGTTTTTTTTTATTTTATTTTAAATTTAATATTTTTAATTTAGTTTTTATTTTTATTTTTTTTAATTGTATATTTTTTAATTTCTTTTAATTTTAAATTTAAATATTTTTTTATATCAGCCAGTTAGAAATATTTAAGTCACGTAAAATTCATTAGCAATTTAAATACAATAGACTAATATATATGGGTAGCGTTCCAAAATAGTATTAATCATATCAGCGTTCCAAAACAGTATTAATCATATCATCGTTCATATAGCCAAGAAAACCCAACATATATACCAGCATCATTCACAAAGCAAAGTCAGGTGTGCATTACCTCCTGCGCATCACTACTTAACTCAGATATCTGTGATCCTTTCACCAATCAACCAAGATGGATGATGTCAACAATTCACCGACCACTTATTTTCTCCGGTGCACACGAGCTCAGGTTTCCAATGTAGCGTAAGAAGCAGTGGGTGCGAAATACCGTAAGCAATTTCTTCAAAACAGGAGCAGTGTACCAATTTATAATACCAGCATTTCTTTTACAGCGTTAGAATACCAACATTCTTCAAAAACTTCAATCGTATACCATGTAGCAGGAATGTTATGTGCCAAAACTTCAACGTGTATGCCAAAACTTCAACGTATATACCATAAACTTCTGCATCAACCCTTTCACGTGTAGAACGATCATCAGAAGCTTTGATTCATGCACGCAGGTGTGCTTTGATACCGCATGCAGGTGGGCAACTATCAAGCTACGAAGTTCCTTCCTTCGTGCTAATAACAGATATCCATATTGGAAGTGAGTATGTCCATCCATGAATGTTTGCTTGCACAATTATTAAAAAAATGCAGAATATGTTCACGGGTTCACCACATCGGTTCATTCAATGCAGATTAGTTGTGGACAATAACGCAGAGTAGTTGTGAACAATAACACATGGGTAACTGAAGAAAAACAAAGGGAGGAATGGCAGCAACTATGGAGGTAATACCAGAAGGTGCAGATGTGAAAAACGCATATGACAGCAGTTTAACAAATTTAAAAAATGCATACAATATCAAAAACATATATGACACTGCCTGGAGCAGGTTTCAGGAAACCAGACAAAATATAGGTAGGACATTGACTGAACAGATTACGCAATAGACAGAGAGCAAAATAGACAGAAGGGAGTTAAAACTATTTTAGGAGCTGGCTTTGATACCATGTCAGGCCAGGCAATAACTCCTCAAAGCAAAAATGATTCGTATATCAATTTCTTTAGGTAGGTCTTCATTATATACATGAGGGAGAGACTGTTCACTTCATCTCTCAATGACTGTTCATATTACCTATTTATTTATTTACATTATATTCACCCAATCCTGATGATTAGGTGTCAACAATATATATATATTATATATATATATATATTATATATATATATATATATATATATATTATATATATATATATATATATATATATATATATATATATTTATAAATGGGGTGGGTGGACATGACCCCACTGCCCCCAAAATCTCCATAACTAAAGCCAAGTGGGGTGGGTGGCCATGACCCTGCCACCTCGGATCCACGTAACAAATAAATATATTTTAAGTGGGGTGGGTGGCCATGACCCCACCACCTTGGAGCCCACACACAACGGCCATTTAAATATAGTGGGGGGCGTGGGATGTCAACCCCGTCACCCCTCCACCTCTCCATGTTATGTCAACACATATGCTGGCAGAGTTTTGGGGAGCGGGCCACCGGACCGGCAGACCCACCCCCATTTCAATTTTATTAATGGTTATTTCATATAAAAAGGAGGGGTAGGATTTGATCCCCTAACCCCTCCTTAACGATCGGACCAAGTTTAGCCAATGCACCAACAGTCTCCCTTGGGAGATTCGTTAGTGAAAACGTTACTTAAACCTTTCTTGCACAGTGCACCACGGGAGGAGCACACACATAGTTCGAGGCAAATCAATTGCAGGTGGCGGAACCATGAGAAATGGAGAGAGGGGGTTAGAACCATGATCTGAGCATTTTCTCTAGGGGGCCAGATTTTCACTTTGTCATATTTCGACAAATTTTATATGGTTTCAGCATTTCTCGATGCCATGAACTCAACCGTGTTGTTCGTTTCTTCAGCAGAGCTCTCCATTTTTTGGCCATTTTCTAGAATGGAGGTATAAGACTCCTTTTTGTAAATGATGATTGTACTCTTCTTTCTCATGCCACTTAATGAATGAAGGCCTCCTCATTGATTGAGCAGGGCCGTGAGATAGAGTACAAATCGGACAAACATCGTCATCAAATCTCTTGTCTTCTTTCATGATTTTATGTGTTTCTCCTCTTCTCTCATGTGGAAATTAAATTTCTATGGTTAAGCTGTAGTTTATGCATGTAATTCTTTAATACATCTATAAGCAAAAGATCATGGATCAAGTGGTATCAGAGCAAGTCTTTGTAGATGTGAATTGCATGTTTGTATGCTAACAAGAAACAAGCTCCGAAGAGGCGTAGGGAAACTAAAGTCTTTCGATCCTAAAGCAGGGCATGCACATCGACGGAGAAACATGGTAGATGAAGAGGCTCATCATGAATATGAGTGAAATTTCCACAAAACCTTCTATACAATGGAAGAAAATGTCGGTCAGTTGCTTTTAAGGCTGGAGAAAGCAAAAGAGAGAAATCTATAAGAACAAGGTTCAGTGCATGGAAATGGTGGAGAAGAACCCCCTCTTTCTCCTTCTACAAGTGAAATTTCTTCTTCCTTTCATCACCATCATCGTAGAAATTCAAGGGATGCATCTAAGAAACCTTTCTTTAAATTAGATGTCAAATCTGATCTTCCCATGTTTAATGGTGAAAGTAATGCAGAAAAGCTTAATAACTGGATTAGGCAGATTGAGATCTACTGCAAGATTTAGTAGATTGAAGAGGACGAGGCAAAGATTTAGTTGGCCTCTCTTCGATTGAGTAGAACTGCTCTCGTCTGGTGGGAGAGAAAATTGTGAAGTAGTAAGAGTGTGGGTAATCTTCTTTCCTCATGGCCTAGTTTCATTTCTGCGTTAAAGGAACAATTTTATCCCTTGGGTTATAAGCAAAAAGCCTTAATGGATTGGAAATACTTAAGGCAAGGTAGAGGTTAGGATTTTCAAAGCTTTACAGAGGAGTTTAGAAAACACACACTTAATTTGGGCATTGCACTTGACTCACCTAAAGTAGTAACTAAGTATATTGGATCATTACATAGTTACATTAGACATCCATTATTATTGTTTAAACCAACTACTATTGACTAGGCTAGTTTAAAGGCCATTCATCTTGAGAACATGGGAAAAAATGAAAGAGATGATCATTTCAAGAAATCACCTTTCAAACCTCCAAATGCAAAACCCAAAGTGAAAGGAAAAGGAAAGGAAAGGAGAATAGGGCGACATCAACCAAGAAATATGATGGAGAAAGACCTTATTGCACTCACTGCAAAAAGGAAGGTCATGATGATGATCATTGTTGGAAACTATACCCGAAAAGAGACCAAAGAAGTATGGAAGAAAAGGAAAGCAGAAGATAGTGGAAACTGTGCAGCAAGACCTTGGATCTGATTCTGGAGATGAAGCATTGATCACAGTAGTAGGGAAAAAAGGTACTCTTACACCTCATATTAATTCTGAATCACATGAAGACACTAGTTCAGTAAATGAGTCTCTTCCTAATGAATGAAAGAGAATTGAGTTATTTCATATTAGATTTTTCATAAATAATACAAAAGTGGAAACTCTATTTGATACCAGATCCCAAGAAAATTTAATTTAAGAGTTCTTGGTAAAGAAGCTAGGCTTAGAAACCAAACCACGTCCAAAACCTTACCCACTTGGATGGATACATGATAAAGCAAAAATGAATGTAACTAAGCAGTGCAAGGTTGAATTTGTGATCACTTCTAAGTTAGTGGATGAGGTAGAACTTGATGTGATACCATTGTATATTTGTGGCATGGTGTTAGGGAGTCTATATCTATATGATAGAAAAGCAATCTTCTCTCGTCATGAAAACAAATGCCAAATCACAAAACATGGGATAGAATATATTGTAAGGGCTCATCAAACTAAAATCAATGCCAGCCTTGTAAGTGTAGGAAAAACGAAGAGGTTGGTGAATTCTAATAAGGGTTGCATGCTTATGGTTGTAAGGGGGGGAGATGCAAAATTATCCGATGCTTTCCATGGTTGTGATCATGTGCATAAAAAGGAATTATGTGAATTATTTTCTAACTATGATGAGTTGTTTCAGGAACCAAGGGGATTACCTCTGAAGAGGGAAATCCAACATGAGATCCATTGGTAGCATGACACTCCTCTACCAAATATTATCATGTACAGGATGTCGACCATGGAGATGGAGGAGATCAAAAAGTAGGTGTAGGAACTATTGAACCAAGGGGTCACCAGACCGAGCACTTCTCCATGCGGCTCATCGATTGTCTTCGTGCCAAAGAAATATGGCACATGGAGGATGTGCATGGATTACCAGGCACTAAACAAAATCACAATAAAAAATTGTTACCCTCTCCCACACATAGATGATTTATTAGATCAGTTAAATAATGCTATCTAATTCACCAAATTGTATTTGCATAGTTGTTATCACTAAGTTTGAATTAGAAAGCAGGATGTGTGGAAAACCACCTTCAAGACCAAACAGGGGTTGTTTGAATGGATGGTGATGCCATTTGAACTTTGCATTGCTCCAGCCACTTTCATGAGGGTCATGAATGATCTCTTTAGGCCTTTCATTGATGAATTTGTTCTTGTATATCTAGATGATATTCTTGTATTTAGTAAAAGTTGGAATGAGCATGTATGCCATGTAAAGAAAGTGCTTGATGTATTGAAAAAAGAAAAACTCTATGTAAAGTTGTCAAAGTGTGAGTTTGGGAAAACATCTTTGGTTTACCTAGGTCATATTGTTGGCCATGGTCAGTTAAAAATTGTTTCTTTTAAAGTTTAAGAAATTGTAAATTGGCCTAAGCCTACTAGTGTAACCAAGGTTCACAACATTTTGGGTGTAGTACAATATTGGAGGAGATTTTTTGCCAATTTATCTATTATTACAGCACCTTTACACAGATTGACAAGTGCAAAGCAAGTATTTAAATGGGGAGTAAAGCAGTAGCAGTCCTTCGAAGCATTGAAAGAAAGAATCAGTACCGCACTAGTTTTGGCCTTACCAGATCTCTAGCAATCATTCAAGATCGAGACAGATGCCAGCAGATATTCCATAGGAACTATATTGATGCAGCAAAAGAAGCTGATATGTTACCATTTAGAGAAGTTCTCTCAAGCTGTGATAAACTATCCCACTTATGACAAGGAGTTATATGCCTTGGTCTAAAGTGTGAAAAAGTGGAAACACTACCTGATTGGCAAGGAGACCATCATCCATACGGATCATCATCCCTTGCAAGATCTTCAGTCACAAACCAAGTTGCAGTAATCTCTTCATTTTAGGTGGATGGGTTTTCTTCAGCAGTTTCATCTGGTAATAAAGTATAAGAAGGGCACTAGCAACAAAGTGGTCAATATGCTACCTCTCCCTCCTAATTCTGCTTCTCTTATTTTGCATAATGCTTCATTATCTTTTGAAATTTATGTTGAACAATATGCTAATGATGATGACTTTAAGGAGATTTATGCAAAATGAACCCATGGTTCACGATTGGGAAACTATCACTTGTAGGGAAAACTATTGTATCACCTTGGAAAATTGTGCATACCCACAAGGGAAAGGGTACATGTAATCTGGGAGGCCCACACCTCCATTGTGTCTAGTCATTTTGGTGTTGAAAAAACTATGTCATGTACAAAGATTTTTCTTTTGGCCTCATATGAAGAACATTGTGACTTGCTATGTAAAGGGATGTATGATGTGTTTTGTTTCAAAGCCCTCTAATAGAAAACTAGGGCTCTACACACCACTCCCTATTCCGAGTCGTCCATGGGAAAGTGTGTCGATGGATTTTGTAGGAGGTTTTCCTTTCTCTAGGAAAAGTCATGACTATTTGTATGTCGTCATTAACCATTTTAGTAAGATGTGTATTTTAATCCCTTGTAAAAAGCAGATCACTACAAAGCAGACTGCTTATCTTTTCTTTCAACATGTTTGGGTCCATTTTGGGTTACCCACATTGATTGTGTCAAATCTGGACTCTCGCTTTCTCTGAGAGTTTTGGACCAGCTTGTGGAAGATGATGGAGACCAAGTTGAAAAGAAGCCCGACATTTCATCCATAAACCGACAGACAGACATGATTTTTCAATCGCACCGTGATACACTTGTTGTGAGGCTATTGTGGGAAACATCCTAAGTTGTGGGATGATCATCTTCCATATGTGCAACACTCCTACAATCGAGCAGTGCACTCATCTACGCATCGTTCACCATTTGAGACATGTTTTGGCTACCTACCACTAAAGATCCTTTTGATATGGTCTTTAGAAAGGAAGACAACTCTAGTGGACATGATGACAGGGGCAAAGCACAGTGGTTCCATTTGATTCACCAAGCAGTACAGGAGCAGTTGGAGAAGAGTTGGAAGGCTGGTCCCTCCATCTCAAGCTACATGCTCACTGCAACAATGTGTCAACCCCATCATGTGTCCTCATCCTGTAGCCTTCCATCAGATGCTAACACAATTGTCATGTGCCAACATGTCGACTCACCAACAACATCCTCCTGTCAACTATCTCCTCAACTCAGCCTAATACGAACACACCTCTGCATGTTCCTCCTCAGCCCAGCCTGATACGAGCACACCTCTGCAAATTGGTACCCCTCATGACTCGAACTAGTTGGGTAGCTAATCCAACCATACGCCCAAACCACAAGAATGCACATCCTTATGTCCCCATCAGTCTTTCCCTGACTTCTGCTATATCTCAGACTCATCAAGAATCTGTCCAATTCCCATGCTCAGGTCCATGAAAACTCCATCCCATCTGCAACAAGATTAAGCCATCTTTTTGTTGCATAAAAGTGTACAACCTTTCCACTAGCTCATACATCTCCATGACACAACAGCATCTGCACAACATCCTTTCTTCGACACTCCCCATAGAATGTCTATGAATGACACCTCTACTCATGCTCCCACATGATGTCCCTGCAAAACTGTTATTCTCCATATCTCCAACCTGATGTCCATGACTCTAGTTGTCCATGATGTCCAACTCATGTAGACTCCATCCCAACATCTGGACATCTGCACCCAAGTCTGCAATCTTTCATAAAGAAGTCTCCTTTCAAGGCCCCTTGCAAAGTTGATGTGCTTCCTCCCTACCAAGGCCTCCACACCAACCCATCTCCAAGGTTGTCTATAGAGAAAGGAGGGCCAGGAAGTTTCCTCCCTAACTCTCATCCACCCATGTATCAGATTGATGTTGTGTCCTCAAGTATCTGTGCACAGCCTCAATCTCCTCACATGTACATCCAAGCTCCTTGAGCTTGTCCTTCGTCAAATGAAAGTCATATATTCCCATAGCATACCTACAAAAGTCCACTATGCCAGCAGGATCTCTACCCTCATAATCCTCATCAACCACTGCCTCTGAAGTAGTACTTGGACTCCCTTCTTCCGCAACTCCATTGTGAAGATCATCAGTAGAAGATGTCTCTATCAAGTGCCTCAAGGTTCGTGAGAATGCCTTGTCACTTACTTCATTCTTCCCCACTCTTGCAACGAAGTCAATCAACTTCCCTTCCTTCACTGTTTCAGTCATGCTCCCAAGTCCTCTTAGCTCCACATCCTCATGCTTCACATTCAGATCTTTGGGATACAAAGTCATAGAATTTATCCTCAGTCTATACCCCAAGCAACTCTTTCTATTCATCAGCACCATCATGGTTCTTCCCTCAGTTGTGATCAAGAGAATGTCTCTGTCCACCATCTGTATGGCCTATGCAAGCTTCATGAAATCTTGCCCCAGCACCATAGAATGATCATCCATGTCCACAACTCTCAAGTCCAACTTTCCAAACCATGATCCCACTCTCACCTAAGTGTTCTCCATCACACCAACGACATCATTCATGGTAGAGTTGACTACTTTGAAAGCACTCAATTCCCTCTCCATATTTGCTTTCTTCTCAAAAGACTTTGCTGCCTTCCTACTCAAGAAGTTATGAATAGCTCCCGTATCCACCAAAGCTGCAAATCTCTTGCCTTTCATGGTCACCTGCACAAAACTCAACTTCAAGGCATCACCTCCTTCTGTCTGCTTTAGCTTGTGTCTTATATCAGCAACCTTCTTCAAGAATTCGGCCTCAGAAGTGTCAATTGGCTCATGCTCCAACTTGACTTCCTTCTTAAGGTACTTCACTTCCTTGCTTGGCTCCTCTAGGCAACCCGATCCTGGCCTAGCTTGATCTCCCTCAAGCTTGTCCTTCATCGACCTCTGCTTAAGTGCACCAACCAAGTGTCCATTGACTACCCTCATAGAACTAAGCTTCCGAACATCCTCTGGATTGTCTCGGTAGTAAGTCCGGAGCCTGTCAATGTAGTTGAGCTCTTCCTGCTCAATCACAACAACCTTCTTACCAAAAGCTTCTTCTTTATCTCCTCCTCAACCTGCTTGATTTTGGCTTCCACCATGGCACTTTTCTTCCTTAGGCAGGCTCTTTCATCCAACAGATCTTGAAGACCAAGACCACTTCATTGGATCTCCTCATCAAGTTCCTTGAGTTCAACATCTTTCGTACTTCCGCATTGGCTCTTGAGTTCTTCAAGTTCCCCCCTTAGTTCCGAACAACTTTCCCGAATCTCCATGTTCTCAGCTTTCATCGCAACCGAGTTAGAACTCCATCGACCCATTTGTTCCAACACTTCGTACCGGAAGACTTCACCTGCATCATGGCTAGATTCACCTGTTGCAGGTTCATCCACCATCTTGCCTTTCAGCCTTCTCCTTGGTCCTTGCATGATGTGAACCAGTCCTTGTTCCACTTGAGTGTGAAACCACTTCCTTCACCTGCAAGTACCTGTCATCATAGTCATTTCTTCCAAGTTTACCCACACCTACACTTCGCCACAAGCAACCTTGCTCTGATACCACCAGTCACGCCCCCAAGCCTACGGTAGTTTTTCAACCGTGCCGGTGAGGTGCGGCACCACCGAACACTTTCTTTTTAACAATACTTGTGCGCATGGACTACACCTATCCACTTACTCCTACTTAGTTTGTGATTCTCAACCAAGTATAATTAAGTTATCCTCTATACCAATGAACACCCATACACATTCATTATCAATAGCAATTATAAACGAGAACACAATTGCACAATATAAAGTGAGGGGCAACTCCCTGAACAATGAGTCTGCCCAACAATATATTATGAATATCAGTTACAATGTACAAGTATGCTTGGCAAGACCAAGTCCCATGCTTAGCCAATTTTACAATCAAGGCAATATTGGTTGCCTTCTTCGTTTCACCTCCGTGCACCCTTGCACGATGGACGGGCGCTCACCCGAGCAACCAAGACACCCACGCCAAGGCTTTTCACAATCGGCACCTCAACACGATCACCCGGGCACACCTTGCCAAACGACTTCACCCACTCTCCAAGTACGCTTCCAAACCATACGACTAAGTCAAGAGAGCACACGAGCTATGCGCTTGCACCTCTCTATTTCTGTGGACACGTATTGCACACTACTTGAGCGAAGATCTATGTCAATCGTTCGATGTTCAAATGCTCTCCCATCACATTACATATATATGCACCGTAGCGTGTGGGTGGGTTTCCCAGCCAACTGCCCCACTAACGCTATACACACCCCTTCTCCAACGTATTTGATGAGTCGGCCCTCCTCCATTGCAAGTCGGCCTCACCCACCACATAACGCTCCAACTGTGGCTATAAGTCATCGCATTGTTCATCACTTGTCGTTCGTTCATCGCAAGTCATCGTTTTGTCGCATAACTGGTCACACCGTCGTGTCACACAACCAGCCGTCACACTAACCACCGCTCGCCCGTGCGTGTGCCCGGGTCACTCGGCACCCAACCGTATCACACAATCCAAAGGTGTTACATCCTCCTCCACCTAAAATCGTTGTCTTCCTCGACAACATACCATCCTGGTATCCATCCACCAAGATCATCAACATCCATGATGTCAACTCCTCCACATATTGCAAACATCCCTGCAACATATGTAGAACTCCACCTCCACCATGTCTGACCTCAGCAACCATCCTTCACTAAGATAATCATACCAAGGTATACATCCCATCGGTATGTCATACATCAGAAATCATCTCAATCCATGATCATCAACCACCATGTCACAATATCCACATGCTGCTCTCCATCATGGAAGGCTGGTCCCTCCATCTCAAGCTACATGCTCACTCCAACAATGTGTCAACCCCATCATGTGTCCTCATCCTGTAATCTTCCATCATATGCCAACACATTTTTCATGAGCCAACATGTCGACTCAACAACAACATCCCCCTGTCAACTGTCTCCTCAACTCAGCCTAATAAGAACACACCTCTGCATGTTCCTCCTCGGCCCAGCCTGATACGAACACACCTCTGCACATTGGTACCCCTCATGACTCGAACTAGTTGGGTAGCTAATCCAACCATACACCCAAACCACAATAATGCACATCCTTAAGTCCCCATCAGTCTTTCCCTGACTTCTGCTACATCTCGGAATCATCAAGAATCTGTCCAATTCCCATGCTTAGGTCCATGGAAACTCCATCCCATCTGCAACATGATCAAGCCATGGTTTTGTTGCACAGAAGTGTACAACCTTTCCACTAGCTCATACATCTCCATGTCACAACAACATCTGCACAACATCCTTGCTCCGGCACTCCCCATAGAATGTCCATGAATGACACCTCTACTCATGCTCCCACATGATGTCCCTGCACAACTGTTATGCTCCATATCTCCAACCTGATGTCCATGACTCTAGTTGTCCATGATGTCCAACTCATGTAGACTCCATCCCAACATCTGGACATCTGCACCCAAGTCTGCAATCTGTCATAAATAAGCCTCTTTTCAAGGCCCCTTGCAAAGTTGATGTGGTTCCTCCCTACCAAGGCCTCCACACCAACCCATCTCAAAGGTTGTCTATAGAGAAAGGAGGGCCAGGAAGTTTCCTCCCTGACTCTCAAACACCCATGTATCGGATTGATGTTGTCCTCAAGTATCTGTGCATAGCCTCAATCTCCTCACATGTACATCCAAACTCCTTGAGCTTGTCCTTCATCAACTGAAAGTCATATATGCCCATAACATACCTGCAAAAGCCCACTATGCCAGCAGAATCTCTATCCTCATAATCCTCATCAACCACTGCCTCTGAAGTAGTACTTGGACTCCCTTCTTCCGCAACTCCATTGTGAATATCATTAGTAGAAGATGTCTCTATCAAGTGCCTCAAGGTTCGTGAGACTGCCTTGTCACTTACTTCATTCTTCCCCACTCTTGCAACGAAGTCAATTAACTTCCCTTCCTTCATTGTTTGAGTCATACTCCCATGTCCTCTTTGCTCCACATCCTCATGCTTCACATTCAGATCTTTGGGACACAAAGTCATAGAATTCATCCTCAGTCTATACCCCAAGCAACTCCTTCTATTCATCGGCTCCATCATGGTTCTTCCCTCAGCTGTGATCAAGAGAATGTCTCTGTCCACAATGGGTATGGCTTGTGCAAGCTTCATGAAATCTTGCCCCAACACCATAGAATGATCATCCATGTCCACAACTCTCAAGTCCAACTTTCCAAACCACGATCCCACTCTCACCTGAGTGTTCTCCATCACACCAACAACAGCTTTCATGGTAGAGTTGACTTCTTTGAAAGCACTCAATTCCCTCTCCATATTTTCTTTCTTCCCAAAAGACTTTGCTACCTTCCTACTCAAGAAGTTATGAGTAGCTCCCGTATCCACCAAAGCTGCAAATCTCTTGCCCTTCACGGTCACCTCCACAAAACTCAGCTTCAAGGCATCACCTCCTTCTGTCTGCTTTGTCTTGTGTCTCATATCAGCAACCTTCTTCAATAATTTGGCCTCAGAAGTGTCAATTGGATTATGCTCCAACTTGACTTCCTTCTTAAGGTACTTCACTTCCTTGCTTGGCTCCTCTAGGCAACCCAATTCTGGCCTAGTTGATCTCCCTCAAGCTTGTCCTTCATCGACCTCTGCTTAAGTGCACCAACCAAGTGTCCATTGACTACCCTCATAGAACTAAGCTTCCGAACATCCTCTGGATTGTCTCGGTGGGAAGTCCCCAACCTGTCAATGTAGTCGAGCTCTTCCTGCTCAATCACAACAACCTTCTTACCAAAAGCTTCTTCTTTATCTCCTCCTCAACCTGCTTGATTTGAGCTTCCACCATGGCACTTTTCTTCCTTAAGTGGGCTCTTTCATCCAAGAGCTCTTGAAGAACAAGACCACTTCATTGGATCTCCTCATCAAGTTCCTTGAGTTCAACATCTGTCGCACTTCCACATTGGCTCTTGAGTTCTTCAAGTTCCCTCCTTAGTTCCAAAGAGCTTTCCCGAATCTTCATGTTCTTAGCTTTCATCGCAACCCAATTAGAACTCCATCGACCCATTTGTTCCAACACTTCGTACCGGAATACTTCACCTGCATCATGGCTAGATTCACCTGTCGCAGGTTCATCCACCATCTTGCCTTTCAGCCTTCTCCTCGGCCCCTGCATGATGTGAACCAGTCCTTGTTCCACTTGAGTGTGAAACCACTTCCTTCACCTGCAAGTACGTCTCATCATAGTCATTTCTTCCAAGTATACACACACCTGTACTTCGCCACGAGAAACCTTGCTCTGATACCACCTGTCACGCCCCCAAGCCTATGGTAGTCTTTCAACCGTGCCAACGAGGTGCGGCACCACTGAACACTTCCTTTTAACAATACTCGTGCACATGGACTACGCCTATCCACTTACTCCTACTTAGTTTTTGATTCTCAACCAAGTATAATTAAGTTATCCTCTATACCAATGAACACCCATACACATTCATTATCAACAACAATTATAAATGAGAACACAATTGCACAGCATAAAGGGAGGGGCAACTCCCTGAACAATGATTCTGCCCAACAATATATTATGAATATCAGTTTACAATGTACAAGTATGTTTGGCAAGAACAAGTCCCATAGTTAGCCAATTTTACAATCAAGACAATCTTGGTTGCATTCTTCGTTTCACCTTCGTGCACCCTTGCATGATGGGCGGGCGCTCACCCGAGCCACCAAGACACCCACGCCAAGACTTGGCACAATCAGCACCTCAACACGATCACTCGGGCACACCTTGCCCAACGACTTCACCCACTCTCCAAGTACGTTTCCAAACCATGCGACTAAGGCAAGAGAGCGTACGAGCTATGCGCTTGCGCCTCTATATTTTTGTGCACAAGTATTGCGCACTACTTGAGCGAAGATTGTATGTCAATCATTCGATTTTCAAATGCTCTCCCATCACATTACATATATATGCACCGTAGCATGTGGGTGGGCTGCCCAGTCGAGCACCCCACCAATGCTATGCACACCACTTCTCCAACATATTTGATGAGTCGGCCCTCCTCCATCACAAGTCAGCCTCACCCACCGCATAACGCTCCAACCGTGGGTATAAGTCATCGTATCGTTCATCACTTGTCGTTCGTTCGTCGCAAGTCATTGTTTCATCGCATAACCGGTCGCACTGTCGTGTCGCACGACCGCCCGTCGCACTAACCACCGCTCACCCGTGTGCATGCCCAGGTGCTGAAATCGTTGTCATCCTCGACAACATACCATCCTGGTATCCATCCACCAAGATCATCAATATCCATGATGTCAACTCCTCCTCATACTGCAAACATCCCTGCAACATATGTAGAACTCTGCCTCCACCATGTCTCACCTCAGCAACCATCCATCACTAAGATAATCATACCAAGGTATACATCCCATCTATATGTTAGACATCGGAAATCATGTCAATCCATGATCATCGACCACCATGTCACAATCTCCACATGCTGCTCTCCATCGTGGAAGGTCGGTCCCTCCATCTCAAGCTACATGGTCACTACAACAATGTGTCAACCCCATCATGTGTCATCATCCTGTAGTCTTCCATCATATGACAACACATTTTTCATGTGCCAACATGTCGACTCAACAGCAACATCCCCTTGTCAATTGTCTCCTCAAATCAGCCTAATACGAACACACCTCTGCATGTTCCTCCTTGGCCCAGGTTGATACGAACACACCTCTGCAAATTGGTACCCCTCATGACTCGAACTAGTTGGGTAGCTAATCCAACCATACGCCCAAACTACAAGAATGCACATCCTTATGTCCCCATCAGTCTTTCCCTGACTTCTGCTACATCTCTGACTCATCAAGAATATGTCCAATTCCATGCTCAGGACCATGGAAACTCCATCCCATCTGCAACATGATCAAACCATGGTTTTGTTGCACAAAAGTGTACAACCTTTCCACTAGCTCATACATCTCCATGTCACAACAAGCATGTGCACAACATCCTTGCTCCGACACTTCCCATAGAATGTCCATGAATGACACCTCTACTCATGCTCCCACATGATGTCCCTGCACAACTGTTATGCTCCATACCTCCAACCTGATGTCCATGACTTTAGTTGTCCATGATGTCCAACTCATGTAGACTCCATCCCAACATCTGGACATCTGCACCCAAGTCTGCAATCTGTCATAAAGAAGCCTCCTTTCAAGGCCCCTTGCAAAGTTGATGTGGTTCCTCCCTACCAAGGCCTCCACACCAACCCATCTCCAAGGTTGTCTATAGAGAAAGGAGGGCCAGGAAGTTTCCTCCCTGACTCTCATCCACCCATGTATCGGATTGATGTTGTGTCCTCAAGTATTTGTGCACAGCCTCAATCTCCTCACATGTACATCCAAGCTCCTTGAGCTTGTCCTTCATCAACTAAAAGTCATATATTCCCATAGCATACCTGCAAAAGTCCACTATGCCAGTAGGATCTCTACCCTCATAATCCTCATCAACCACTGCCTCTGAAGTAGTACATGGACTCCCTTCTTCCGCAACTCCATTGTGAAGATCATCAGTAGAAGATGTCTTTGTCAAGTGCCTCAAGGTTCATGAGACTACCTTCTCACTTACTTCATTCTTCCACACTCTTGCAATGAAGTCAATCAACTTTCGTTCCTTCGATGTTTGAGTCATACTCCCAAGTCCTCTTTGCTCCACATCCTCATGCTTCACATTCAGATCTTTGGGATACAAAGTCATAGAATTCATCCTCGGTCTATACCCCAAGCAACTCCTTCTATTCATCGGCACCATCATGTTTCTTCCCTCAACTTTGATCAAGAGAATATCTCTGTCCACCATCAGTATGGCTTGTGCAAGCTTCATGAAATCTTGCCCCAGCACCATAGAATGATCATCCATGTCCACAACTCTCAAGTCCAACTTTCCAAACCACGATCCCACTCTCACCTGAGTGTTCTCCATCACACAAACAACAACTTTCCTAGTAGAGTTGACTGCTTTGGAAGCACTCAATTGCCTCTCTATATTTGCTTTCTTCCCAAAATACTTTGTTGCCTTCCTACTCAAGAAGCTATGAGTAGCTCCCGTATCCACCAAAGCTACAAATCTCTTGCCCTTCACGGTCACCTACACAAAACTCATCTTCAAGGCATCACCTCCTTCTGTCCGCTTTGTCTTTTGTCCTATATCAGCAACCTTCTTCAAGAATTTGGCCTCATAAGTGTCAATTGGCTCATGCTCCAACTTGACTTCCTTCTTAAGGTACTTCACTTCCTTGCTTGGCTCCTCTAGGCAACCCGATCCTGGCCTAGCTTGATCTCCCTCAAGCTTTTCCTTCATCGACCTCTGCTTAAGTGCACCAACCAAGTTTTCATTGACTACCCTCATAGAACTAAGCTTCCGAACATCCTCTGGATTGTCTCGGTAGTAAGTCCCCAGTCTGTCAATGTAGTCGAGCTCTTCCTGCTCAATCACAACAACCTTCTTACCAAAAGCTTCTTCTTTATCTCCTCCTCAACCTGCTTGATTTCAGCTTCCACCATGGCACTTTTCTTCCTTAAGCGGGCTCTTTCATCCAAGAGCTCTTGAAGACCAAGACCACTTCGTTGGATCTCCTCATCAAGTTCCTTGAGTTCAACATCTATCATACTTCCGCATTGGCTCTTAAGTTCTTCAAGTTCCCCCCTTAGTTCCTAAAATCTTTCTCGAATCTGCATGTTCTCATCTTTCATCGCAACCCAGTTAGAACTCCATCGACCCATTTGTTCCAACAGTTCATACTAGAAGACTTCACCTGCATCATGGCTAGATTCACCTTTCGCAGGTTCATCCACCATCTTGCCTTTCAGCCTTCTCCACATCCCCTGCATGATTGGAACCAGTCCTTGTTCCACTTGAGTGTGAAACCACTTCCTTCACCTGCAAGTACCTGTCATCATAGTCATTTCTTCCAAGTTTACCCACACCTGCACTTTGCCATGAGCAACCTTGCTCTGATACTACCTGTCACGCCCCTAAGCCTACGGTAGTATTTCAATCGTGCCAGCGAGGTGCGGCACCACCGTACACTTTCTTTTTAACAATACTCGTGCACATGGACTACGCCTATCCACTTACTCCTACTTAGTTTGTGATTCTCAACCAAGTATAATTAAGTTATCCTCTATACCAATGAACACCCATACACATTCATTATCAACAAAAATTATAAACGAGAACACAATTGCATAGTATAAAGGGAGGGGCAACTCCCTGAACAGCAAGTTTGCCCAACAATATATTATGAATATCAGTTTACAATGTACAAGTATTCTTGGCAAGACCAAGTCCCATACTTAGCCAATTTTACAATCAAGACAATCTTGGTTGCCTTCTTCATTTCACCTCCGTGCACCCTTGCACGATGGGCGGGCGCTCACCCAAGCCACCAAGACACCCACACCAAGACTTGGCACAATCGGCACCTCAACACGATCACCCGGGCACACCTTGCCCAACGACTTCACCCACTCTCCAAGTATGTTTCCAAGCCATGCGACTAAGGCAAGAGAGCACACGAGCTATGTTCTTGCACCTCTCTATTTCTGCGCACAAGTATTGCGCACTACTTGAGTGAAGATCGTATGTCAATTGTTCGATGTTCAAATGCTCTCCCATCGCATTACATATATATGCACCATAGCGTGTGGGTGGGCTGCCCAGCCAACCGCCCCACCAATGCTACACACACCCCTTCTCCAACGTATTTGATGAGTCGGCCCTCCTCCACCACAAGTCGACCTCACCCACCGCATAACACTCCAACCGTGGGTATAAGTCATCGCATCGCTCATCACTTGTCGTTTGTTCATCGCAAGTCATCGTTTCATTGCATAACCGGTCGCACCGTCGTGTCACACAACCAACCATCACACTAACCACCGCTCACCCGTGCACGTGCCCGGGTCGCCCGACGCCCAACTGCACCGCACAATCCGAAGGTGTTACAAGCATGAATAGGAAATTTTGAACTTTTAATGTTACAAAGCTACAATTGAGATTCAAACCTTATCATGGTGTGTCATAAAGTTGTTTGAAATTGTTATTGCAATCGACCCCAGGATTGCATCGATGAGTCCATCTGCACAGTTTGACAAGGAGCAATGATCTACCCAGATATTGCTTCCCCCAAAGATGGAGACTCCATCTCCATCACTTCTCGTTCTCCACCCGTAATGTCCCAGGTAATCCCTCACCATGGCATTTCCTGCAGGCTTGCAGTCATGGATGTGAATCCCATGAATGATAATGTGGTGAACATATTGTACCGTAATGCAGGCACCGTTGGCAATGTGGACATTTACACCTCTCCCGTTGATTGTCTTGTAATTGTTCATGATAAGCTCTTCTTTGAGCTGGATGACCATGTCTCTCTGAAAAATGATCCACAGAGGCTCAGTTTGAATAACAGCATGGCACAGGGTACCCGGCTAGGGATTGACTGCATCGTAGTCATTGGGATCTATGACAACGTAAATCCTCCCATTCCTTCCTCCAATGGCATTCTTGCCAAACCCAATGGCGCAATCTGTGAGCTTCTTTTGATCATTTTCCCAATATGGATTGCAGTGCTAGCAGTCGTCGGTGGGGTTTCCCAATCCGCAAGACAAATAACTTAGCTCCCTCCTTGAATTGTTAATGCTCCTATGATACATCCCACAAATTAACCACTAATGCTCCCACCATATATTCCCTTAATTAAGCCCAAGCCCATAAAACCTTAAAATCCCTAAACGCACATTATAGATGAGCAAGGTATACCGTACAACTCTTACGGAAATATTTTCAAAGTTTTCTAGACCCCAGTGGAGATAAGTCATTTTTGCAGCTAGTCAAGTCTTAAATATCATTTCCTTGAATATTAATTACCACTAGCTTAATGGCTTTTTCATGTTATCCGTCCCTTAAATCAAAAGGTAAAAAACACTAACAAATTATTCATACTTGAAACAATCTTTATATAGAATAAAAACAAGATTGCAACTTTCGTAATCTTGAAACTTAGGGTAAGAACACTTCAACATATCCGATCCCTCCCGTGGTTAAAATAGTTCTATCTTAACATAAAATGCAGCCCTGGTGAATAGAATGGCATTGCAGAAAACTGGGCCTTTCAGCACTGAAAATATCTATAAAGCCTTACTTGTGCACGATATATAATCTACTCATTCATGAAGGAGACAAATGTCAGCAATTTGACATCTATCTCAAGTACCATATTAATTGAATTATGCATTGCATGACAGACACCAATTACCTTTCAACCGCTTCAACTACCCGTTCGGGCTGCCCCACATATTTTGTTGAAGAATGTTGAGTATCTTTAGAAACAGATACAACCACTGTCAAATTTTCATAAATTTCGAATGACTTTCTTGCTGAAGAATGACCGCAAAACATTCCAAA
>APFE031323332.1:154040-182374 GCA_000404065.3 Pinus taeda | reverse complement strand
ATGTAGGCTCTGATTATATAATGAGCCCTTAGACTCCTATATATAGAAAGGAGGCCTTTTCATTTGTATCATCCAAGAATTGTTCATTTATGTAATGTAAAGGAGGTTTCCCCCTCGAAGAGGCTGAATTCTAAGGCGTTGATCTATCTTTTCTATCTTTTCTTGAGCTGGTTTCATAACAGCCTCATTAACTATTTCTTTTGCAAACAAAAAACAAAGTTTTTAAATTATTTGTTTTGTCTGTTTCGTTAGTTAGGTGCCCTACATGAGCCAATCCAGATACATTCCTTTCGGACCCTACACCACACATTATGAAGGCCCATTTAACTGTCTTATGGCATCTTCGTGCAACCGAAAAAAGTGAAGATTTTAATTACTTTTTAAATTAAAATATACCTCTTCCGTCATTCTGGTACTTCCATCTTCGTCATGCATCTCCACCCCGTAATGATGCTAGGGAGGGAATAAATAAATATTTTTAAGTTTATCTTCATTTTGATGTCAAAATGTGTGATAAATATATATTTTCATATTAGGATTTTATTTTCAATGTTTTTCCTACTATTTTTCAGTATTTTTTTATCTTTCAAATTATAATTAAAGGACATAACCATGGGTTCTGTTGGAGCGGTTATAATACCCTCCAAAATTTTGGACTACATATAAATTTTTGAGCCTTCCTTGGTTTTCTCCTTGATGGTCACAAACACTCGTGTTCATCCCATGAGCTCTTGCTGAGTTTTCACACTCTCTTTACTTGATCGATCACTGATCGTCTTTTGGCATGTTGATTGCTATGTCATGTTTGTGAGTTTGTTCTGGTGTTTTCAAGGTTTGTCTTTGTGTGTACGAGTTGTTTTCGCTTTGTTGACATTGGTTGCACTCACACACTAAGTCATAAACATTGTCGCACAAGTGTCGTCGCGGTCATTCGAAGACATATTTCAACTGTCGCACTTGTCACTCTCAACCTTCAAGTCAGTCTCACTGAGCACATGTTGTCTTGTTGGTTTGAGGTGTTCTATCATGGAGTCGTGTTAAGTGTGTGAACACATTTTCGTGTTGGCACGAGTACACTTTCTTTCACACTTAGTCAATTTTCTTAAAAATCTGTCAACCATATAACTCTCTGTCAACTGGACCCGATCTCAGTGACCTTGCAATTCTGCCTAGAACTATGCATAGCTTGAGGCTATCCTCCGAGCATCCTACTTTGTGAAATTCTAGAAATGAGCCAGCTGACTAACTCCAAAAACTGCGCAGAACTTGTCCCAGAAGCCAACCAACTTTACACTTCCTGCAAGACCTTCCATCAAGCCTCCCACTGGTTAACCGGACAAAAAACCTGAGTTGTGACCGCGGGCTGTACTAAGCTCCAAAATTGCACATAACTGTCATGCCCTGCCCATCCTGACTGTTTTACAACTAGCCCAGAAACTGCGCAGAGTTTTCATGTCCTACCCTTCCTTCCCACTCTGCAACCAGCCCAGAAATTGCACAAAGTTGTCTTGTCCTACGAGCACTCTTTCCTCGCTCTGCAACCAGCTCAGGAATTGCACAGAGCTATCCTATTTAATGCTTCTTCCCCTCTCTGAACCTAGCTCAGAAACTGCGTAGAATTGTTTGGGCCTAGACTGTCTCTCAAGGTTGCGCAATTTTGACCAGCAGCTCCCACAGCCCGACCCTGTGCTCCTCTGGAAACTTGTGCAGATTTTTATGCCAGTGCCTCTTGCTTCCTGCACTGTCATCCCGGAAGAAATTGCTTTGATCCCAGTTGGATGACCTGCTATGTGGTCCCTTGGAAAATTGTGTAGTTTTGGCCGAATAGCTCCCTGACACCCTACCTGGCCTTCCTCCTAAAAACTATGCAGTTCTGCCTCCCAGCTGGGTTTTGCCCTGCAACTGTCACTTTTGTCCCAAATTGTAAAAATATTTCTCCTAGTGACATCTGTGTAGTTTTCCCAACAATGCTTTGGAGCGCTGCATCTTGACCTATGTTATGCTTTCGCAACCTCAGTGCCTTGTCCCTCTCTCAGTCACCTACACCGAAATGGAAAACAATGCATCAGGTAGACTAGGAGATTTTTGGGATTTGATGTTGTCTCGTCATGAGTGATTGCAGGAACAAGTACATCAATGAAACATGGCGCGATGATGAATGGGATGGAAAATAGGCACATGCTAGAAGAATTTCTCGTGATCAAATGAACACATGAAGCACAACAAGCAAGAAAACGAAAGGGACACATTCACAAGCTCCATCAAGCAAAGACCAAGACCAATGAAGACCTCGCACACTTTGCCATGCAAAGGTGAAGACATGTTACACCAAGAGGATATCATCACTCTGCAGCACAACAGCTCCACACAAACACGAGAGTCAGCTAGTACATGTCAGCAGTGTCATGTCGACTTGTGTCATGAGTTGTCTTGGCAACGTTACTACTATGGTCCATACTTGTTGTAATCTATGTAATGCAAAGTAGAAGTCCAAGAGACCCACATATGAAGGCAACCCACATATGAAGGTGAAGATTCATGTAAAGTCGAAAAGTCATAGGAAGTCAAACAGTCATGAGGGAAGTCAAAGAGTCACAAGGGTTAGTTATACCCCCTCTGGCTATATATACCCCCTCATTGTATGAGAAAAGGACTTTTCACCTTGGTTGCTCCCACATGGCCTTGAGAGTGTGTAATCTATTCTTTGAGGAGTGAGGAGTGGCTCCAATGTCCCACTACTAGGAATATTGATGTATAGTGTACATATGTGTCTTGGATCTTTTGCTTAATTCAGAAGCCTATCTCAGACCAACACATTTTCATGCATGTTTTGTATGCATTTGTAAGACTATTCGTTAAATGTTTGTAATGCATGTTTGCTTAACTTGTACTAAGATAGTTGAACTACTTCAGCTATTTTAGTACTCATATTGTCGAAGATGTGTCGTATTGTTTATCATTGTTGTCTCGTCCGTGTAGACTACTCCGAAGGACATTAGACCGACCATATTTGTTTTTTCTTGGTTATAATGACTGTCACTCCTATGTGGACTCTTCTGTTAAATGGTGTATGTTTTTTCCCTTGAACTTTGTTTTCATGTCTCCCGCATCCACTATGAACTATTCCACTAGATGCCAGACAGACCCTTGTTGTTTGTGCATTTTTCTTCTTGCATTGGGACTATTCCCTCTCATCAAGAGGCTCACCATACCTCCCGCTTTTGACAGTAAGAGATCCTGGACACAAAGTTACATTACGTACTCACCAGGCACACTCACCTGGCTTTATTGAAGTTACAAGAATAACACTCTCACGTGTTGAATAACAAGAGCTAAGGCAAATCCTTAAGATAATGGCAATTGGGCCATCTTACCAGATGAGACTCCTACACCAAATGGCGTGAGATCTAGTTGGGACTTCATACTGGGGAGATCCCATGAATGTTGGTAGGTCTAGCACCGTCAATATTTATGGCCCTAGAAGGAGGGTGCTAGTTGTGTTTAGGGTTCAATTTCCTCTCAACCCCATGTATCTATCATTTGGTCGAGGTAGTAAAATGAACTCCCTCTCTCCCACGCACAAATCTGATGTTGGTTACTCCTCACCTCCTAGACCCGAACAAGAAATCTGATATCATCACCTATGCTCTGTCCATAACATCACCTATTAGTTTTCCAAAACTGTTGGGATGATCCCAGGAGTACATAACCTTCCCTCTTCGCAGAGGAAGAAAAATACTACACCCACAGGAGTGGTAGTCTCGTATGTTGAAGAAGTAATCCTAGCCACTCTTGAAGAGTTGGTTGAAGTTGTTAAGAACTAAGAGGAACCTCATGTTTTCTTACAAGGAGAAGAAGTTAACAACACATCCTTGGGCTTAGGTTCTGACAGAGGTAGCAGAGGCGAAGGTAGTAGAGGAGGTGGAGGTGGAGACAAATCAACAGATTCGGAGGTTCAATTGTATGATTCAGAAGAAGAGGAGCAATATGAAGAAAAAGAAGACATGGCTGACCAAAATTTGGAATGGATAACATAGGGCCCATTGGCACTCCATGGTGCCTTGCACAAGACGTCAAGGCACGTAGAGAAGATGTTAATGAAATATGACCCTGACATAGCAATGAAGGTAGAAGACCATATAGACACATTCTACCTACATCTGTATACACTCAAGGTACACTATGCTGATGTTGCATGTAGACTATTTCCATGTACCTTGGATGGCAGAGCAGTTGTATTGTACCACAACCTTCCTGTCAACTCCAGTTATAACTAGGCTATGTTCAAAAGAATTTTCCTTGAAAATTTGGTTGATGAAAAACCCCCGCCATGTTGTTGGAAGAGTTGGGTAGTCTTATGATGGAGTCAAAAGAGAAAGTGAAAGAAATTAACCAGAGGTTTAATAATATCCTGAACAAGTTCACTACAGACACTAAATCTCATGACTCCATCATATTTGACTACTACCATCTTCATTGGCCACCAAAATTGCACAGTTCATCAAGTGAGTTGTGAAACCAATGCTATTCGAAAATTGCCAAGAAGTAATTGACGTGGAGAAGGACATGAGCGCGAATGGACTCATTAAAGATGATGAATCAACAAATGACTCCAAAGACGCAGGCAGGAAGTTCCATGATGTTGTGAGTAAGATGAAGGAAAAAGAAACAAGTGAAATTGAGACCCTTACTCATCTCCTTAAGTCCTTGACAACTTAAGTACCAGAACTGAAGAAACGAACAAACGAGACAATAGTGGGTAGTAGACCTTCCGGTTTTGTGCGCAGAAAGAATGGGACATCAGGTAGAAGCAATAGTCACCCAGCTAAATTTGCATTGAGTTCAAATGTTTTGTTCCAAGTGGAACAACTTGGTAAGGATAAATTCTATGATTCCACCAAGCGAGGCACTCAAAGAAGACCTGTACAGATTGGAACTGAGTTGTGAACTCCGTGGATTAAAGAATGAAACGATCGTCTTAATGTCATTGAGAAGGTTAAACTGAAAGATGAATATGATGAAGAGGATTCTACATCTGATGAAGCTCCAAGTTCTGGGCACGTGGTTAACATGTATCAGTGTCTAAACGCTGCCTAGAAGTAAACAACCACTGAGAAGGAGGCCCCAAAATAGAACGGTCGATACAACTTAAGAAGTCATTGGGATCCTAATGTGACTCACGTACTGAAAGAGAAATTCAAGCAAATGTTCAGAAAATTTGAACCACCGGTAGCCTCAACACAGAAAACACAAAACAAGTTCGTGAAGACATCTCCAATGAAAGATCCATCCATGAGCAGGTCACTTCAGAACACTCCACTAGATAATATAAACACAAATCTTCGCCCAGACAACCCATGAGTCTTCTCACTTTGGACTACAATATTTTCAAAGACATGAAGAAGATCCATGCAAACATCTCTTTTTATGAACTCACCAAACTCACGGGTCAACGAGATATCTTGTTGCATGCAATGGGGAAAACCTCCATAGACAATGATGCCTCTTCTAGCAAGGGATCAAGTAAGTCTCTCGGATCACTCGCATATGTACTCAACATGCTTCATAGAGAAGAAGAGAACTTGCTCTGTCCACCATTTTTGTTATCTTTCAAAATTTTCAACTTGAATGTCCACTATTCTTTGGTTCAATCTAGCGCATCATTCAATGTCACACCATTCTCCATTACTAAAAAGATCAATGCATAATGGAGCAATACAACCGCAGAGATCATCCAACTTGATCAAACATGTGTACCAGCCATTGGTGAACTCTGGGATGTGATCATCCGGTTATCGTCTAATTGATGAGTTCACCAGTGTATCAACATTGTGTTAGTGGACATCTTGGAAGCATATGACTTACTGCTCAGTAGATACTGGTCCAACAAATTGCAAGGATATTTTGCTATAGATTGGTCACTCGTATGGCTTCTGTATTAGGGTAGAAGTAAAGAGATTTGAGTGTTGTCCGAGAGGTATATGAAGCACAACGTTACTCCCTTCGATGGTCAGAATGAACTGTTGGCTTTCACGGAACTTTTATTCATAAATTTCTTTCTGGAGACACAGCTGGGATGTTATCTTTCATAGCTAAGACTCACCCCACTAGATATATAGTTGGGTCTCCTTCCTTGCCCAACTGGTGAAAATGAAACATGTACAATATTTTGTAATAGTAGTAGCAGTAGTGTTAGAAGTACTAGCGTGACAAGCGTTCCTTGTATAGATGATTTGTGTGCCTTTTATTTTGATGGATCAAAAACACACTATGGCTCTAGAGTCAGGTGTGTTTTGTTCTACCCAAGGAGAAGAAAGAATTTAGTCTCAAGCTGCTTGGAGTTCAAGTTCAAAAACAACACTTTTGAATATGAAGCACTCGTCTTGAGTTTTCACAAAGCCCTCAGCCTCAATGTCACTATGTGTTATGCAACCAACTCACAAATAGAAGAAAAGATAGACCAATGAATTCAAATTCAACCTCTTCGAGGGGGCAACCTCCTTCACATTATATAAATGAACAATTCTAAATGATACAAATGACAAGACCTCATTTCTATATATAGGAGTCTAAGGGTTTATAATAAGTCAAAGCCGACATAACAATAATAATGTAAGGGCACAAAAAGAATAATAGTGGACTTCTATGGGGCACAATAATAACAATATTAGGACAACTTGGGCACAACAATAACAATAAGGGGCTACACTTACAATAATAACAATATGGGGACAACATGGGCACAAAAATAACAATAAGGGGCTACAATGACAATAATAATAAGGGAATACACTAGTATTATAGGGGCCTAACATGAACCTCTCCTTTAGAAAAGTGTTGTCCTCAATGCTTGGGTAGTTCTTGATGCTTCTGTATAAAATTACCATCCTCTCATGTGGAATCTTCAACAGGTAAGTTCTTCCACTTGATGAGATACTCTGAAATTGATCGATTTTGTAACTGTCGAGTTCTTGTTTCTCTGACTGCTTCAGGTTCCAATATGATTTTTCCTTCCTCGTCAAGTTCTGGCAATATCGTTTGAACTAGGAGCTTGTCACCTATAACCTTATTTAAGCATGAAACATGGAAAATTGGGTGCACTCGGGAAGTCATAGGAAGATCCAACTTGTATGCCATAGTACCAATCTTTTGTAACACTTTTTACAGACCATAATACTTTGGTGATAATTTATTATCCTTTTTAGCTTTCTTGAGGGACATTTGTTTGTATGGTTGTAACTGTAAAAATACCGAGTCACCTACATCAAACCTTCTTTCACTGCGATGTTGATCTACCTATTGTTTCATTCTATTCTATGCCAAAGTGAGGTTATCCTTTAAGAGTTGTAGAACTTGTTGTTGATGTTCGAAGTGATCTTCCACTACTTGAACCTTAGAATCTTCTCTTAAATATGATGTGATGGACGGTGGATGATATCCATAAAGTGCCATAAATGGGGTCATTTTTTCTGCAGTATGGAAGGAAGCATTATACCACCATTCAGCTAGCGACAACCATTTGACCCATTGTGTCTATTTATCAGATAAAAAGTAACGAATATATCTTTCCAAACATTTGTTCACTATCTCATTTTTCCCATCAGATTGAGGATGATACGATGAGCTATGAACTAACTAAGTACCGAAACAAGAAAATAATTATGTCCAAAAATTTCCAGTGAAAATGGGATCTCTGCCACTTACAATAATCTTTGGGTTTCCATGTAGCTTTTGAATTGTTTCCATAAATGCAGTAGCAACTGTACTGGATTTAAATGGATGAGATAATGCACAAAAGTGTGCATACTTGGTAAGTCTATCAACTACCACCATGATGGCACACTTTCCTTCGGACTTGGGTAAACTAATACAAGAGCATCTAACCCCCCTTAATCAAAAGAGGAATCCAACGCGAAGAACGAGAGGACTTCGACCATCGGAGAAAAACCGAGAAATCTATTTAAAACAGAGCTAATTAAATGGACTTAATTAAATGTAATTTTCCATATGTATTCATATATATGTATGTAGAGAGAATTAAGGGTTGTTGAGATATTTGCGATAGGAGATTAAGGAGAAGATTGATCGGATCCTTCTGAGTGATCTGATCCAATATTTCTTATAAATATATGATGAATTTGCATGTTCAAAGGGAGAGTAATATAGTAATACAGAGTGAGAGATAGAGTATTCAAAATTTGGTCAATTTGGAGCTCATTCTATGTCTGAAATGCCTTAGCATGTAATTGTTTTTTATAATACAAAAAGTGTGCCTTGTGTTGATTTTGTGCACCTGTGTGTATTTTATAAACTGTCTAAATGTGTCAGTGTTGTAGGTTTGATCGATCATCAATCACTAGAGGATTGATGGCGATCCAACAATAAACGAATAGCTGTGTTATATGAATGTTGTATAGAGTGATAATAGTGTAAGTGGTAGAGTAAGGCAGAGGAAGCCCGAGCGTAGCGTAAGTCCATCAATAGAACGAGAAGTGAAGAGTGATGCACATGATCCTTTGGATCTCAGAGACTAATAGTCCAGATCCAATGGTGATGAATGATTGCACTTTATCGCATTGGCGGAAACCTTCCAGAGTTATCGGAATCGGCCCTCGAAACAATGCGATTGCAATCTTGCGATTAATCATCAACTGTCAGATCGGAAGTCAGGATCGACGGTCACAATCTAATCGTTGATCACAAATCGGAGAGGTAACCGCAATAGATATTGGGAATGCAAATTGCCACCGATGGTCGATAAGCGATATCGCTGATAGGCTGATATAGCGTCGATCGGAGATCGGGGAATGAAGAGCGCTGATGAAAGGATTGGAAGAGTGGACTCGCCAATAATTATGGTTGCAGGAGTATAATTTTGAAGTTTGGCCTTAAGTGTGTTGGAGTGGGGTTTTCCCATGTATTCCTTTGTATTGCATTAAAGTGATGTGGTCCCGGTTTTTAAAGAAAAAACCGAATAAGTGTATGGTCCCAACTTTAAGGCCAAAGTGCTATCATAAACACTTCCGATAGGTTTGTGGGCCATAACCCATAGGCCTCAGGATCAAAATTTATAAAGAAAGGGGAAATTGGTATACGCAAAAATCTCCTATCATCATAAACCCATGATAAAATCCATTGAAACCTCCTCCCAACGTTGACTTGGAATGGATAAAGGTTGTAATACACCTGAGGTCTTAATTGTTTCAACTTTATTTTGTTGGCAAACCAAACATTCCACCACAAACTTTTGAATATTAGATTTAAGGCCATCCCAAAAAAAATCCTTCTTAACTCTGTGGTAAGTTTTTAAAAAACCTAATTGCCCTCCTAAGGGAGAGATGTGCAATTCCATAAGAATCTTTTGTTTGAGTTGGGAATTCTTACAGAGGTATAAGGAATCTTTGTACCATAAAAAATCATATTTCCAACTAAAGGTATCAGATGTACTGGGGTCTTGTAGAAATGAGGCTTCTGTGATCCATCATGGTTATAAGAAGAATTTCGGCGTAAATCACATAAAGAAAGACCTTTGTCGATGCATTTCGAACCAACCAGTGTGGTTCATTGTCACGACAAGTTGAAGAAATAGATCCAGTCTAGCATGTTAAATAGTCTGAGCAGAGATTCCAACGGCTAAAAAAGACCAACGGCTAATTTTTGACTCATGGACCCCTGTCAAATTTTCATTTATTAATTTAATATTATTCTTAATATTTATTATTTTATTTAAGAAACTAAGTTAAATTAGGATAAAAGATAAATTAAATTAATGGATAGTTAAAAAAAATAAATAATAATAAATTAATTTATTTAATTATTATATATATATATTATATATATATATATATATAACTAATATTTTTAATATTATTATTATATTAAAATAAAATAAATTAATGGTTAGTTATTAAAAACTAATTCATTTTATTTAAATTATTAATAATTATATATATAAATATTTAATAATAATATTAGGTTGTTAAGACCAAGTTAAGATTTAATAAAGAATATATAAATAAATATAAAACTTTTTTAAGATTAGTTTAAAAAAGTTCATATTTATTTGTTTACTAAATTATTTATTAATCATATATATATATATTATATATATATATATATATATATATATATAATATATATATAACAAATCTAATGGTAGGATTAAGAAGGTAATTTGTAAATTATATATTAAATAATAATAATAATAATAAATAATAAATTAATATTTATTTATTCAAATCATTAATTTATTTATATCTATATATATATAATAATTATATCAGGTTGTGTTGTAGCTTTTGAATGATTACCACACTTCTTTGCCATTCTTCCATTCATCCCTTACTTCATTTATTCAATCTGATTGGATAATAGAAATGGCACAAAGAAATACTTCAACATCCTCATCCTTTCTTGAGAGTGCATCCGCAACAACATTTTGCTTCCCTTTTTTGTAGATAATTTCAAAGTCATAACCCAACATCTTTGTGACCCATTTTTGTTGCTCTTCTAAAGATAATCTTTGTTCTAAAAATTATTTAAGACTATCATGATTTGTTTTTGCCTTGAAGTGTCTTCCCATTAGGTAAGGTCACAATTTCTTAAGTGCATGTAGTATTTCCAACATTTCCTTCTCATAAATAGCTTTGTGTAAATACTTTCCTTTGATTGGATGATTTTTGAAAGCAATGGGTCTTTCTTCTTGCATTAAAACAACACCATTTCCATTTCCCGAGGCATCATACTCCACAATAAAGGTTTTTTAGAAGTTTGGCATAGCTAAGACCGGTGCTTGGCACATTGCCTCTTTAAGATGTTCAAAGGCTTTCATTGCTTCTGGAGTCAAGGAAAATGTATCTTTCTCTAGGAATGTTGTTAGAGGTGCTTCTATTCTCTTATAATTCTTAACAAACTTGCAATAATACCCTGTCAACCTGAGAAATCCTCACAAATGCTTTATGGATGTGGGGATTTTCCATTAATGGCTTTAATTTTTCTAGGCTCTACCTTAACACTTTCATGAGATACAATATACCCCAAATATTCCACCTCTTGTACTCCAAAGAAACATTTAAAGGTTTTCGCATATAATTGTTTCTCCTCCAATAGTTTCACTACTCTATCAAAATGTTGAACATGATCATTCCAAGACTTGTTGTAGATTAGTATATCATCAAAAAATACTAACACAAATTTGCTAAGGAAGCATTTGAAAATGGAATTCATTAAACCTTGAAATGTAGAAGTTGCATTGGTAAGGCCAAAAGGCATGACCAAAAATTCATAATGACCCTCATGAGTTCTAAATGTTGTTTTCAAAATGTCTTCAGTCTTCATTTTGATTTGATGAGATCCTAAAGGAAGGTCCAACTTGGTGAAGTAAATTGTTCCATGTAATTCATCAAATAATTCATCAATGGAAAGAATGGGAAATCTATCTTTAATAATGAGCTTGTTGAGCTCCCTATAATCTAGACACATGCGCCATGATCCATCATTCTTGTGCAACAATACTACTAGAACAGAGAAAGAACTTTGACTAGATTGAATTATACCAGCCTCTAGCATTTCTGCAACCATACGTTCAATTTCAATCTTTTGGGCATAGGGATATCTGTAAGGCCTGGTGTTTGGAGGAACAATTCCTGGAATCAAATGAATAGCATGATGATGATCACGATCACAAATATGTGGGAGGCCTTTGGGAGTATCAAATACCTTGGAATGATTTTCCAATACTTTTTGGAGATCTAGAGACATAGATGATTTCAACATGGGAACCTCTAGAAAACATAATTGTGCAATTACACCACGTTGTTCTTTCTTTAGAAACTTTATCATGTTGTTAGAGCTGATTGTCTTTCCTGGTTTCCCTGTGATACCCCTTAATTCAACTTCATTTCCTTCTGAAAAAAATTCAAGAAAAGTTCTTGCAAATTAAAATCTATTGTACCTAAATATTGTAGCCATTGGACTCCTAGTACAACATCAGCACCACCCATTGGAATGGAAAGCATTGGACTATTCAACACATATTCTCCCATGGATAGCTTGATATTATGGAAATTTCGAGATAAATTTATGGTTCTTCCATTTGCAACTCTCACTTGACACTCTGGTGTTGATACAGGAAGCAACTTAATTCCTTCGCTATCTTACAATGAATAAAATTATGGGTACTTCCCAAATCAATCAACATTATTACATTTTTCTTCTTGATATGTCCTTCTATCTTGATAATTTGAGGAGTGGTTATTCCAACCAATGCATTACAAGATATGGTCATATTCATTTCTTCTTTCTCTAGGCTTTGTTCCTGGTGTATATCCTCTTCTTTTGACATTTCTTGTTCTTTTTCTTCTTCCTCTTCATAATCTATGTAAAATAATTTCTTCTCACCACACTTATCACCTAGTGTATTTGTTATCCCAACTGTAACAAATCCTTTTTTCTCTTTTTTCTTCCAATTTTTATGGTGTCAACCTTGTAGGTTGTGGAAGGCTAGGGGCCACAACACTTCCATGTTTATAATTTTGATTGGTAGGCTTCCTTGTTTCCATAATTTTTCTTTCATTTTTTCTTACCAACCTAAAATTCCTTCTCCAATGAATCAGGTTCCCAAATGTGAACCACATGTTAGATGTTATCCTTTAATTTCCCTATGAACACATCAATCCTATGCTCCTATGTAATAACTTTTACCCTTGTATTCAGTTTTTGGAAGTCCTCAATGTGCTCCACCAATGAACCTTTTTGTTTGAGATTTATCAATTGGCTAAAAAAAGTGTTGTTTTTTGTATCCTCATAATGTGTTATCATTTATTCTGTAAAAATTGCATAAGTGATAATTTGTTTACGAGCAAAGCCATCGATACCATACAAACTGATTGGGTTCCAAATATAAAGTTGCCATGCATACCTTTTGTGTGTTTTTCACATTATGGAGATTGAAATATTTCTCCATCTGTAGTATCCATGTTACGGTATCCTTGCCATCAAAATTCCTCATATCGATCTTTGGAACATGGTGGGTCTTCAATCCAAGGTTAGATTCTATGAAATCATGATTAATATTTCTTTTGTTCTCATTATGAGTTTCCTTTACTACCCTTTCCCCATAGTAAGCATTTCTTGTAGCAACTTTGTCAAATCTATCTTCAAATCTTCCATGTTGCCTTTACGTTTTGCTTCTATACCATCCATATTAGCTTTCATGCCATCCATATTAGCTTCCACGACATCCATATTAGATTCCACACCATTCATCTTAGCTTCCACACCATTCTTTAAACCATCCATCTTATCTTCCATGCATTTCTTTAAAACATCCATCGTAGATTCTGTTACTTTTTGTGAGATTGAAATTTGTTGCACTTGGTCTCGTAATTTTGATATATCATGTTGCATTTCTTCCTCTTGTTCATGAGTCATGCTAGAGATTTCGGGTTTCTTACTAGGCGTTTCCATTTTCTTTCTTCGGGGCATCAATTAATGATAATTATGTTTCACTATGTCCTTTCAATTCCTCCAAACTAAATTTTCAAACCAAACTTATGCAAAAATTTAAAAAGGCTATACACCAATTTTTTCTTTGTAGGAGATCGATATTTAATCAAATGTATATTTGTAATTACATATCTTCAAGGTCTGAAATTTCTTCTTGTGGTATCCCTCTCATTCCTCATTCCAATTCCGCAATTCTGATCAAGATTGGATTCTCCAAGAAAGCGTTATTTCAAATCTCCCACAATGACTTGATTATAGACTAGTTCAATAGAGAGAACTTGTATGATGTTCCACGTGTCACAGTTTTGACCTTCGGACCTAAAACCAATACGCAGAAGACTAAATTCCATCCTACTTTTATACCTTTTTAACGAAATGTCAATCTGAGGCTCGAAGAGAAAGTTATGACAATTTTCCCCAGGTCACCTGTTTGAGATATAATTTTGGAGCCTGCCAAAACCCTAACTTCTTTGGATCATATCTCAGAAAATATAGCGAGACAAGATCTGAAATTTGTGCTTGTGTTTCATCAAGATTTCGGCAGCGAAACCCTAGAATCCAAAGCTCTGATAGCAATCGTTATTCAACCAGCTCACAAAATAGAAGAAAAGATAGAGCAACAACTTCAAAATCAACCTCTTTGAGGGGGAAACCTCCTTTACATTATACAAATGAACAATTCTTGGATGATACAAATGACAAGACCTCCTTTCTATATATAGTAGTCTAAGGGGTCATAATATAGTCAAAGTCGACATAACAATACTAATGTAAGGGCAAAACAATAACAATAGTGGGCTTCTATGGGGCACAATAATAACAATATGGGGACAACGTAAGCACAAAAATAACAGTAAGGGGCTACAATGAAAATAATAATAAGGGAATACACTAGTATTATAGGGTCCTAACACTATGCTTAAAGTGGTAGGTGATTCAAATATTGTGGTACGATAGGTACGTAACACTATACATTATGTCTCACCTCATCTTATAGGTTACCAACAAAAAGGGATGGTAGTTTATTTCTAATTTTAAAGCTTTTAATATCATATATGTACCAAGAATGCACAATGCAACTACAGATGCTCTGGAAAATGTAGCTGCTAGGATGACACCACTTAGGAATAGATTTAGTGTTGAGATTTTTTATAAGCCATCTATCCCTGACAACATAACTAATTTGCGTGTTTCTTATGATGATGAACAAATACTACACTTTATGGCCAATGATGACATTTTCAAAGACGCATCCCTAGATGAAGACACGCACACAGGAGTCTCTGCAAGACACACCTGTTGATAGCAAGGGAAACCCCATCCTCAAGGGTGTGGTTTCACTTGAGAAACTCTATGACTTGCATAACCATTTCAAAGGGCCAAGGAACACGAAAACCCAAAGTTCCACACTAATGCGTGAACAAATAAACTTGGGAACAAAAAAATATTTGAAGTTTGTAAATCTCGGTACATATTTCACCAGAGTAGCAGCAAGCCTTTGTCTTCTTGTTTAAACAATACTGGGATGTATTCGCATGGACATATGACAACCTGAAAACATATGACACACAAATAATCGAACATGTCATTCCAATAAAATAAGGGGTCAAGTTGTTTCAGCAGAAACTCAGAAAATTCCATCTATCACTTAAACCCCTCATACAGAAAGAATTAACTAAGTTGGTGGATGTTTGATTCATATACAAGGTTCGACATTCTACGTGGGTTTCGAATTTAGTTCATGTAAGGAATAAGTCAGGGGAGATCCGCTTGTGCGTATATTTCGGAAATCTTAACAGGGCCTTAAACAAGGACAACTACCCTGTGTCATCTATGGAGAACATCTTGTAGACAATATCTAGAACTGAAATGTTCTCCCTCCTTGAAGGATTTTTTAGATATAACCAGGTTCTGGTACCAAAATTTGATAGACTCAAAACTACTTTCCGCACCAGGTGGGGTATGCTAGCTTATAGAAACGTAGGCGAAACCTTTCAACGTGCTATGAACATCACCTTCCATGGGCTCATTGGACAGAGTGTGGTGGTCTACCTTGATGACGTGACAACCTTTTCAAGAAAGCAGTCATACCACCTACATCATCTCAAGAAAATTTTCGAGCGGTGTCGAAAGTACAGGATATCCTTGAATCCTAAGAAGAGCATATTTGCAGTGTTTGAGGGGAACCTCTTTGGTCATATTATTGCTAAAATTAAGATCAACGTTGATTTGGATCAAGTTTAGACTATCATGCAGATTCCTCACCCAGTCAATAAGAAAGCTATGCAGTCCTTCTTGGGAAAGATAAACTTCCTCTGGAAGTTCATCTCAGATTATGCGCAGATTGTCAAACCTATCCAAGATATGATCAAGAAGGATGCAGTCTACTACTGGGGCATGAAGGAAAAGGCTTGGATCAAGAAGACAATAGTAGATGCCCATGTGTTGTACAACCCATATTTTAGCAAATATTTCTTGCTATATGTATTCGCTTCCGACAACTCACTCACTGCAGTACTCACACAAAAGGATGAGTTGAACAACAAACGTCCCATATCCTTCATGAGCGTGAGCATGTAGGGACTCGAGCTCAACTACCCTGCCATGGATACACATTCATATGTTGTATATAAGGAGGTGAAACGTTTTAGACCCTACCTGTTGAAAATCACTACATTGTCCTTCTACCATGCCAACAGTCGGAGCGCTCTTTGTTCAACAAGAGTTGGGTGAAAGACATGCGAACTGGATGACAAGAATTCAAGAGTATGATCTCGATATCGAGCCAGTTCATACTGTTAAGGGTCATGGTCTTTGCAGACTTGCAGCAGAAGCAGTACACACCCAAGAGGAAGAAGAAGAGCTCACCGGTTGGGAGCAAGAAATCAACATGTATAATATAGAGCAAGCACTACCCACTTCGCATGGTAACTCTTGGTACGAAGAAGTGCGCCAGTACCTTGATCATGACACCATGCCCTCTCACTTTTCCATGTGAGAGAAGAGGTCACTTCGCCTCAAAGGCTTCTCTTATCAGTTGGTGCATGGAGTGCTTTACTAAAAGCACAACAATGGAATTTTTCTCAGGTGCCTTGAGGCATAAGATTAAGAGAGAGTGTTGCATGGCATGCATGAAGGACCAGGCATAGGTCACTTTGTGGGTAACAAAAATGCGCATATTTTCATGAGAGTTGGTTTCTACTAGCCTACATTGCTTAAGGATGCACATGCTTATGCTTGTAAGTGCTCGGTTTGTCAGCGATGTGTCGATAGCACACGAAGGTCAGCAGCCCCGCTACAACCTCTCGCAGTGGACGAACCATTCCAATAGTGGGGCTTACACATCATTGGGGAAATCTTCCTCCATTCATCAAGGCAACACCACTACATTATGACTGCTACAGATTACTTCACACGGTGGATGGAAGCAGTTTCGATCAAACAAGTGAACAACCAGGAAGTCGTCATCTTCCTTTAGCATAACTTCATTGCGAGGTTTTTTCCCTTCGTTACTTGGTCCTCCCTTCGACCACTACCATTTGTCGAGGGGTCCCTCTATTTTCTGCTTCACATGAATTCTATGCAGCAAGTTATTTGATCGACAGAGACGGATTTTCTTGACCTTAATTATGTTTGGTGGCACTAGATAGTAGGTAGCTTCAACGAAATGTCAGCGGAATAATTTTACTGTGACTAGGTCATTGGGCAGAATAGGTTCCAATGGTTTCTGCGAAGAAAAGAGCCAATAGCTAGAGTTGTAGGAAACAACAAGTATCTAGTTTATAAACCAAGGGCAGAAAATGGAGGAGAGAGAAGGGAAGAAGACAATAATTACATAAACAAAAGGAAAACGAAGGAGAGCATAATTTCAGTAAAATCAACGTAGAACTGTTAGAAGAGGAAAAAGGCAATGCGGCGGTAATTTAAATCTAGAGACGAAAAAGATGCTAACCCAAAGACCAAGATAGCAAGGAAAAAGTGTGTTAACGTGTTATTGAATTTTATTTTATTGAGCTGAGAGGCTCATTCTATAGCTTAGTGTGAAGGAGATGGGTAAGTATGTCCTCCCTCTTACAATAAAAATAAAATATTCTCTAAATAGAAAAAAAAACAAATGTAGGCTATAATAAAAAATAAAAACTTCTGCTATAATTTCATGTAAGGTACCTAGAAGTAAAAAAATATGAGTAAGATGTTTAAATCTTATATTATTCAAATAATTTTGAATATAGAAAAAAATTGTTAAAATAATATATTTTAGTGTTGTCTAGAATAAAATATCCAATGAGTTATGAATAAAATATTTTAATATAAATTAATATTGAAGTATACTTAAAAATATATTAATAATAAACAAGTTTAATGTGGCTTGATCAATGGGTTAATGCATATGTTGGCTAAAATCTATAACATTCAAAAATACAATTTAAACAATAAAAAGTTACACATTGTTTTTTACACTCTAAAATAAGTTTGCACCTAAAGAAATTTGATCCCTTTGGGCTCATGTTAAATGTGTGCTTAAGATGGATATATGCTAGTGATAAAGGTATCACACTTTCATAGATGGTCTTTAATCCAGGTACTTATCTCTCTCTTTTTTCTTTGATGAGAATAGTTTGAGTTGTTTAATATTTATTTTAATGATAAAAGCATAGTGATTTTCAGTAAAGCTTTAATCTAATTGATTTTTTTCTCTGCTTTCTTTTTTTTCTTGTTTGCCTCACAAATAAGAATAGTTAATAGTTTGAATGGTTAAAAATATATGATATTTTATAAAATGATATATGTTCAAATTTAGATAAATAGGGATATATGCTTTCCTATATTTAAATAGCTAAATTTTTATATGAAATTAACTCATTCTTTTACTAATAAAACATTTTGCAATTTCTTTTTATTTTTATTTTTATAAATTTAAAAAATAAGATATTTATTAACCATGTAAATTTTTTAAAATTAATTTATTTTTATTTTATAAAGATTTAAAAAACGTTAAAAATAAATAAATTAATTAGAAATTCATAATTATTTATTTTAAACGATGAATTCTTTTTGGTAGGATGGTAAAGTTTCTAAACCCCAACCTTATTACAAGTTAATCTCCATTCCATGGTCTTTTCAATATTAAATATTCAATTTAAAGCAAATTTGAGCTGTCATTATTATATTAATTTTAAAAGGACTCAACAAGATAAATAAATAAATCCTGCGATATTTGCATCTTCCAAAAATGGGTTTCTGTCGTAAGGAAAAATGATTTTTGATGAGATTTTCCTTATTTCGTTTGGGGAGAATTTCATTTTCTCAATCAATGATTCAAGAAATTTTATAAAACAGTTCTGCTATCACATATAAGTTTCACCTTTTTAATCTAAAACTTGTGCCGAAGACATGCTGGATGATTAATCAATCTCCTCTTAGAATGCATAAAAAGTTGTCACTCTTAATTAAATGAGTTTGGTTGCGAGTTTGCTAACTTCACGTGAAGATGCGTTCGACCAGTTTTAACAATATCCCATGTTATGTTATTTTAATAAAATTAAAATTAAATTATTAGCAAAAATATTCATTTATATTACAAGCATTCTGATGGTTTTCAAACAAATGATGTGCGTTCCTTTTTGGTTTTTAAGATGTAATATATAATATATAATATTACGAAGGATTATAACATTTATTGTGAAATATGTCATGCACTGTATTATTTTAAGAAGTGTTCAGTGTTTATGGTTTGGTTCAGAAAAAGTGTTTTTTTTTTTTTAATTACATGGTGAATCAGTAATTGCCAGGTCTAATCTATGGGAAGCCCAGGATCAAACCTCATAGCTGTCACTATAACACCAAGAGCATAATCAACCACTTGCAAGTCGGGTATACTAAGTTCCTATGATTTTAGCAAGCGCAGACACACGGGAAAGGGGAATCCGCCCCTCTAGCCGCCACCACAACAGGTCATTGTACTCAATGAGATTTGAACTTCAGTCTCCTCGAGCTTTGCCCATGTGACTTATTATTAATTAATTTTTTTTTTGGAAAATATGGGTAAATAATATTAGGTTAAGTTGTATTTTTTGGTTTCTAAATGTATAAATAAATTTAGTATTTTAAACCAATAGAAATATTTAAATTTATAAAAAAATTATGATTCCAACCTACTACTTAAAAAAATTAATAAAAAAATTAAAATACTTCGCCAAATATCTTATTATTAAAATCCTGTGTATATGAAGTAAAATAATGTGTTTGATCTATAGAACTCAGTTTCAGATGATTAAAATTTTTTCTTAATATTGATATAAAAATTATTCATCCTTTTTCTTAATATTCGAAGGGTATAATTTTAAATCTCTCCTAAAACGATTTGGAGTATGTCTTAAAAACGGTTTAGATTTGGTTAGAGGGTCATTTTTTTTGTAAGGTAATACGGTTAAAAACGGTTTAGATTGGTTAAAAGGGCATTTTTTTGGAAGGTAATACGGTTTGGAGTATGTCGGTTTAGATTGGGTTAAAAGGTATTTTTTTGGTTTGTAATAGTTTAATAAACAAATATATCTTGTAACTGTCTTATTACTAGTCAAATATATATATTGTAGCCGTCTTATTACTAGTTACTAGTTTGACAACTAATTAAAATATAATTAAATAAATAATGATATTTTCACGCTAGGAAAAAAAAACCAGTAAAAGAGAAAGAAGGAGAAATAACCCATGAGAAATAGCATGAAAATACCCATGGACACCGAAATGGAATCGAAAACTTATATAAATGACTGTACATACACATTATTTATGCAATCGACAATCTAGAACACATCTACGTGGAACATTCGACAATCGACAATCGACAAGAGGAGAGCGGTATATTCGTGCAGCTCAATGTTGGAACAGTGGAAGAGCTTCGTCAAATTATGTAACATGCTCTCACATGAAAGAGCGCTCACTACATATACTACAGAAAGAGAAGTTGCTACCGAAAAGCTAATTGGGACAGACAGGGAGATTGAGAGGGGCTATGTGCGTCGCACTGTTGTTGGGATTAACAGCGGGTGCCTTTTCGGCATGCCAGAACACCGGCGTTCCCTGTGAGGGAGCCAACCAGAGACGATGGTTTTGCTGCTAGACTCGAAGCCTTCGCATAACTCGACGATGCGGCCGCGCCCGATTGAGTAAAGAACGCTCCGTTCAACATTAGGTCTCCGTCCGACCTCCAATTCCACCTCCGCCATGCGCTTTCCGGTGCGTACTCGTGCTTCGTCACCTGTCCGACCATTCATATTCATCAATTCCATCTTCACTCTGTTACTTTCGACACTTATAGATTAAGAAGAATTGCAGAAGCAAAGCTTACCTCCTTGGAGAAGCGATTAACTGGTGCGAGGAATCGATTGCCTTGGCTGTTGATTGTTGGGTTCGCGCTTCCACCGATTGCGTACATTTCCCAGTGTGTGTAATCGTTGTTCACCACGTGGAAATAACCATGTCGGCATCTGCATTTCAACATTAAATATTGTTTTACAGAGAAACTTTTGACCTCTAAGCTGTGCTGGATTGTTAACAAATAAAACACAAAACGAAAAATCTGAAATCAGATCGGTTCAGATACCTGGGTATGCGTTGCACGAGCCCTTCCCCGAAATGGTTGAAGGCAACCGTTACTTGCATGTTAACGTCCTGCACATATTCGTCGCTGTGGCCGAGGAGCATAACCTGCGACAATTTATATATCACAATGTGACGAATGGGATGAGCATGAATAGGAAATTCTGAACTTTTAATGTTACAAAGCCAAAATTGAGATTCACACCTTATCATGGTGCGTCATAAAGTTGTTTGAAATTGTTATTGCAGTCGACCCCATGATTGCATCGATGAGTCCATCTGCACAGTTTGACAAGGAGCAATGGTCTACCCAGATATTGCTTCCCCCAAAGATGGAGACTCCATCTCCATCACTTCTCGTCCTCCACCCGTAATGTCCTGGGGAATCCCTCACCATGGCGTTTCCTGCAGGCTTGCAGTCATGGATGTGAATCCCGTGAATGATAATGTGGTGAACGTATTGTACCGTAATGCAGGCACCGTTGGCAATGTGGACATTTACACCTCTCCCGTCGATTGTCTTGTAACTGTTCATGATAAGCTCTTCTTTGAGCTGGATGACCATGTCTCTTTGAAAAATTATCCACAGGCTCAGTTTGAATAACAGCGTGGCGCAGGGTACCCGGCCGGGGATTGACTGCATCGTAGTCATTGGGATCTGTGACAACATAAATCCTCCCATTCCTCCCTCCGATGGCATTCCTGCCAAACCCAATGGCGCAATCTGCGAGCCTCTTTCGATCGTTTTCCCAATCTGGATTGCAGCGCCAGCAGTCGTCGATGGGGTTCCCCGTTCCGCAAGACAAATAACTTAGCTCCCTCCTCGAATTGTTAATGCTCCTGCGATATATTGCATCAATTAACGGTTATTTCTCCCACCATATATTACATTAATTAAGCCCAAGCCCATAACACCTTCAAATCCCTAAACGCACATTATAGACAAGCAAGGTACTGTACAGCCCTGACGGAAATATATTCAAAGTTCCCTAGAACCTAGTGGAGGTAATTTGTTTTTGCGGCCAATCAGATCTAAAATATCATTTCGCTGAATATTAAGGGCGGAAAATAACCAGCTAGGGTCATAAATGTCTACAGTAGGATTTTGGAAGGCGAGTGATCCAACTGCTGGGATATACAACCCCGTGTTTTTATGGCTCGTGAGCAAGTTGGTTATTTGTTGCCAATATTGAGTATTATGTACTAAGATAATTAGAATACCATGCATTAAGACTACTAGCTCAATAATTAAGCACACTTCGACATATCCGATCCCGCCCGTGGTTAAAATAGTTCCATCTTCACATAAAGTTCAGCCCTGGTGAATAGAATGCCATTGCAGAAAACTGGGCCTTTCAACACTGAAAATTTCTATAAAGCCTTACTTGTGGACGATATCTAATCTACTCATTCATGAAGGAGACAAATGTCAGCAATTCGACATCTATCTCAACTACCATATTAACTGAATTATGCATTGCATGATGGAGACCAATTACCTTTCAACCGCTTCAGCTACCCGTTCGGGTTGCTCCCCATATTTCGTTGCAGATTGTTGAGTATTTTTAGAACTAGATACAGCCGCAGGCTGACCAAGCACAGCCGCTGTCAAATTTTCGAAAATTTCGAATGACTTGACTGCCGAGGAGCGAGCACAAAACATTCCAAAGAAACTAAGCAATGACAGTACACATCGATAGCCAGACATTTTGGTTACAGAAGCAGGCCAAGAATGTTGCAATCTGCAGATTACAACGATGGGAATATCACTAATTGGCTGCTATACAAGATCTCTGCTGAATCGATTCTGCCAACAATATATTGAGCAAGAGAAGACTCTGTTGAGCTTATGACATGGAGTATACTAATTGCAGAAGAAAATATGGTAAATCATAATAACAAGCTGCTAGGCTAATTCCTATAAATTATAACTAATACCAGTCGACTACACATAAGATGGTCAAACTTGTGTTGAACTCAGCTGGTGTGCACGAATCTGCATGAACACCTTGCCCTTTCTTATATAAGAAATTGGGAATTACTAAATGAATAAACTATGTACGAGTTGGGCATTAATGTTGGGGCCAACTCATCTTTATTGGCCATCGAAGAGTGTTACCATGTGGGTGAGAGTACTTTACCGGAATAACGCCCGACAATCACTGTTGAAAAAATGGATAGCCAAAAATCACGGTTGTTCAAAACTACCATATCAGCAATCAGAATAACTCGACCCCTCTCTCACAATTCTAGAGAAAGTGAAATTATTATCAATAACTACCCAAAATACCGAGAAGCCAACTAATGGCGATTTCCGAATTGCAAATCCATCCAAAATACACAACAGTACCTACAGATATGGTTGGCTTGCTTCACATGCAAATCCAAAATTAAAGGGACTTTGCTTCAGATTCATCTCACTCCGCTATGGACATAATCGATTCTTCCCGGGTTTTAAGGATTTAGTACCACCGTAATGCATGAAAAAATTTGCTACAGGTTTTGACCTCGGGTGAAATCTACCCCATAATTAACATGGTATTTGTTCACCTGCACCTTCAGATTATTTTATACCTCATATCTCTCACACAAACTTAAGACGTTACCCAAAAAAATCGCTTTTAAGGTCTTGTCAAATTCAACTGTGTAATGACCTACAGATTCTGAGCGGTTAAAGTCGCCGACCAACTCATCCCGAGGAGCATTTTATTTCCAAAACACCCTTATAAATGAAGAAGTGGCTTTAGATGAATGGAATAAAAATCATACATGGAAGATTTGTTTCGTGCAGCCGAAGTAGATAAGACAAGGGTGATTCTCTGTGCCTGTAATCGCTATGTACATGCGAAGACACAATCTAATTCAGGTGAATTACTTCGGACCCTACATCACACTTTACGACATAGAGATTCAAATTTCCTCCTGGCCTCATTAACTATTTCTTTTGCAGACAAAAAACGAAGTTTTTAAATTATTTGTTTTGCCTGTATCGTTAGTTAGATGCCCTACATTAGCCAATCAAGATACATTCCTTTCGGACCCTACATCATACATTAGCCAATCAAGATACATTCCTTTCGGACCCTACATCACACATTATGGACAGTCAAATTTTCTTCCATCTTCCTCATACACCTCCACCCCGTGATGATGCTAGGGTGGTAATAAATAAATATTTAGAAGTTTATCTTCACTTTGATGTCAAAATGTGTAATAAATATATATTTTCATATTAGGATTTTATTTTCAATGTTTTTCCTATTCCTATTTTGCAGTAGTTTTTTATCTTTCAATTTGTGATTAAAGGACATGGTAATGGGCTCTATTGGAGCAGCTACAACACCCTCTAAAATTTTGGACTACATCTAAATTTTGGAGTTTTTTTTGGTTTTCTCCTTGATGGTAGCAAACACTCGTGTTCATCCCATGAGCTCTCCTTGAGTTTTCACAACCTCTTTGCTTGATCAATCACCAGTTATCTTTTGGCATCTTGATTGTTTGTCATGCTTGCAAGTTTATTTTTGCATTTTCAAGGTTTGTCTTTGGGTGTATGAGTTGTTTTCGCTTTGTCGAATTGGTCGCACTCACACACTAAGTCATAAACATTGTCACACAAGTGTCGCCACGGTCGTTTGAAGAGATATTTCCACTGTCGCACTTGTCACTCTCAACCTTTGAGTCAGTCTCACTGAGCACGTGTTCTCTTATTGGTTTGAGGTGTCCTATCATGGAGTCATGCTAAGTGTGTGATCACATTGTCATGTATGCACAAGTACACTTGCTTTCACACTTAGTGAATTTTCCTAAAACTCTGTCGAAATGAAAACTCTTTGTCAACTAGACCCGATCTCAGTGACCTTGCACTGCTGCCTAGAACTGCACATAGCTTGAGGTTGTCCTCCAGGCAGTCTGCTCTGCGCAATTTTGGAAATGAGCCAATTGATTGATTCCCAAAACTACCCAGATCTTGTCCCAGAAGCCAACCAAATTTACTCTTCCTGCAAGACCTTCCATCAAGCCTCCCGCTAGTCAACCAAAAGAAAAATGTGAGTTGTGACCCTGGGTTGTACTGAACTCCAAAATTACACATAATTGTCATGTCCCACCCATCCTGCCTACTTTGCAACCAGCCTAGAAACTGCGTCGAGTTGTCATGTCCTGCTCTCACTTCCCTCTCTACAACTAGCCTAGGAATTGCACAGAGTTGTCATGTCCTACTAGTGCTTTTTCCCCGCTCTGCAGCTAGCTCAAGAATTGCACAGAGCTATCATGTCCAACACTTCTTCCCCGCTCTACAACTAGCTCAGAAACTACGCGGAATTGTCCGGGCAAGGACTCTATCAGGATTGTGCAGTTTTGACCAGCAACCCCCATAGCTTGACCTTGTGCTCCTCTCGAAAACTGCACAAATTTTTATTCCAGTGCCTCTTGCAGCCCGCACTGTCATCTCGAAAGAAATTTATTTGATCCCAGTTGGATGACTTGCTTTATGCTCCCTTGGAAAATTGTGTCGTTTTGGTCGAGTAGCTCCCCGACACCTTGCTTGGCCTTCCTCTCGGAAACTACACAATTCTGCCTCCCGGCTGGGTTTTTCCCCATAGCTGTCACTACTGTCTCAAATTGCAAAAATATTTCTCCTAGTGACATTTGTGTAGTTTTTCCCAATAGTGCTTCAGAGCACTACACCCTGACCTGTGTTGTGCTCCCGCAGCCTTAGCGCCTTGTCCTTCTCTTGGTCACTTGTACTGAAATGTAGAACAATGCATCATGGTAAACTAGGATATTTTTGGGATTTGATGTCGTCCCGTCGTGAGTGACTACAGGAACATGTACATCAATGAAACATGGCGTGATGATGAACGGGGTGGAAAAGAGGTGCATGCTAGAAGACTTGCTCATGGTCAAAGGAACACATGAAGCACAACGAGCAAGTGAGCGAAAGTGACACATTCACATGCACAATCAAGCAAAGACCAAGACCAACGATGACCCTGCACACTTTGCCATACGGAGGTGAAGACATGTTACACCAATAGGATATCATCACTCAGTAGCACAACAGCTCCACATGGACATGAAAGTCAGCCAATGCATGTCAACAGTGTCATGTCGAGTTGTGTCATGAGTTTCCTCAACCACACTTGTTGTAATCAATGTAATACAAAGTGGAAGTCTAAGAAACCCACATATGAAGGTGAAGGGTCACGTAAAGTAGAAAAGTCATAGGAAGTCAAACAGTCATGATGAAAGTCGAAGAGTCACAAGGGTCAGTTATACCCCCTCTGACTATATATACCCCCTCATTGTATAAACAAAGGAGTTTTCACCTTGGTTTCTCCCACAGAGCCTTGAGAGTCTATACTCTGTTCTTTGAGGAGCGAGGAGTGGCTCCAATGTCCCACTACTAAGACTGGTGATGTATGGTGTACATATGTGTCTTAGATCTTTTGCTTAATTAAGAATCTTGTCTCAGGCTAGCACGTTTTCACGCATGTTCTGTATCCATTTGTAAGACTATTTTTTAAACGTTTGTAATGCATGTTTCTTAACCTGTACTAAGATAGTTGAACTACTTCAGTTATTTTAGTACTCATATTGTTGAAGACGTGTTGTATTTTTTATCATTGTTGTCTCATCTGTGTGGACTACTCCTTCAGACATTAGACAGACCATCTTTGTGTTTTCTTGGTTATAACGACCGTCACTCTCGAGTGGACTATTCCGCTGGATGGTGTACATGCTTTCCCTTGAACTTTGCTTTTCACAACTGTTGCATCCACTGTGGACTATTCCACTAGATGTTGGATAGAACCTTGTTGTTGTTTGCGTGTGTTTATTCTTGGGTTGGTACTATTATCTCTCATTAAGAGGCTCACTTTACCTCCCCCCTTTTGACAATAAGAGAACCCAGATACAGAGTTACATTACGCACTCACCAAGCACAATCACCTCGCTTTCTTGAAGTTACAAGAATAACACTCTCATGTGCTGAAAAGCAATAGCTAAGGCAAATATCTAAGGTAATGACAACAAGGCCATCATAACGAATGAGACTCCTACACCAAACAACGTGAAGTCTAATTGGGACTTCATACTAGGTGGATCCCCTGAATGTTGGCAGATCCACTACCGTCAACATTTCTGGTGCTAGAAGGAGGGATGCCAGTTGTTTATGGTTGAATGTCCTCTCAACCCCACATATCTACCATCTGGTCAAGGTAGTAACATGAACTCCCTCTCTCCCATGCACAATTCTAAAGTTGGTTAATCCTCACCTCCCAGACCCGAACAAGAAATCTCATATCATCACCTTTGCTCAATCCATCCCATCACCCATCATTTTCCAAATCCATTGGACTGATCCCAGGAGTAAATAACCATCCCTCTTTGCAGAGGAAGCAAAATACTACACCCACAGGAGTGGTAGTTTCGTATGTTGAAGAAGTAATCCTTGCCACTCTTGAAGAGTTCAGGTTGAAGTTTTTGAGAATGAAGAGGAACCTCCTCTTTTCTTACAAGGAGAAGAAGTTAACAACGCACTCTTGGGCTCATGTTCTGATGGAGGTAGCGAAGGGGAAAGCAGTGAAAGAGGCAAAAACGAAGATGAATCAACAGTTTCAGAGGTTCAATCGTCTAATTCAGAAGAAAAAGAGCAGTACGAAGAAAAGAAGACATGGCTGACCAAAATTTGGAATGGATAACACAGGGCCTATTGGAACTCCACGGTGCCTTGGACAAGACGTCAAGGCACACAGAGAAGTTGTTAATGAAATAAGCCTCTGACATAGGAGTTAAGGCAGAAGACCATCTAGACACATTCTACCTACATCTGCATACACTCGAGCTACATTATGATGACACTACTACATGTAGGGGGGTTTTAAGACAATATTTAAGACAATATTTGAGTCAATTGTCTTAACTTAAGACAAAATGAAACTTGTGTATTGTCTTAAATATTGTCTCTAAGCGGGTGTCTCAAAATATAATGTCTCAAAAATTTGTCTCTATAAAGACAATATAGAACACATATTATTATTGTCTCTATAAAGACAATTTGATTTGTCTCTCTAGAGACAATTTCATTTGTGTCCCTTTAGAGACAATTACATTTTTGTCTTTTTAGAGACAATTCCATAATTCAAACTATTGTCTCTCTAGAGACAATATAAAAATTTATTTAAAAAAAATAAATGTCCATAATTCAAACTATTGTCTCTCTAGAG